>JAPTMW010000003.1:2246783-2257170 GCA_029822955.1 Ostorhinchus angustatus
CATCGAAATCCATCCATAACTTTTTGCGTAATGTTGCTAACAAACAGATAAACGCCGGCAAAAACATAACCTCCTTGGCAGAAGTAATGACTAAGACTGAAGTTAGGAACAGTGCAAAAAAGATCCCTGTTTAACAGGAGATTCTCAAGCTAATCAGTGGGCAAAGAAATAATAAAAACCTAATGACTGATTAAAAACATGTAAATTGCTTTCTGACAAATTTAATTGTAAATCAGTTGAACTTGCAAAAGTACAACTTTCCCACAAAATGTAGTTTGTCGTCTTTTCATGCTCATCAATTATGACCCATTTAGACGTTCAGAGGCTCTGCAGTGAACGTGGAAACACTGTCATCTTCTGCAACATTGATTCACCAGCAAAACCCATGGAGTTGGATCAATGACAGTGGATGGACACACTTATTTTATGTTCCTTTAATGATATATTTTACTGAAAAAGTAAATTTTCTTCAGTTTTCTCTTTTATCTTCAGTTTTCTCTTTTATGGACATCTATATGAAATGTATTGTATATATGTAAATATTAGAAAATACCTGATTTTCACTAGAAAATGCAGACTATGGAAGATTATTTTACAATAAAAAAAAAAGATAAATCACTTAGGAAATATCAAATATAGCCAAAAACTCATTTGGGAACTACCACAAAAGCCGCACTGGGTTTGTATGGGTTAAGCCTGGGTTAAGCAGCTGGTGGCTCCATAACTTGTTAAAAACTGAGTGGAGAAATCTCATGAACATGATGTAGCCCCGAACACAGATTCACTCTATCAAAAGCAACAGAAGTGACACTCTTTCTTGAGGAGGTCTAGGTCCTTTGACATCAGCACTAAGATGCTGCGCATGTTTTACCCTTCGGTTGTAGCCGGTTCTGTCTTCTATGCTGTGATCTACCGTGGAGGAAACATCAGACAGAAAGACATGAAATATCTGGACAAACGGGTTCTGTTTTTAGAGAGAGGCTGGACACACTGGGGACTGTGGTGGACAGATGCACAATGAGGAGGGTGGAGGACATTTGGAAAATCCAGATCATCATCTGCGTCTTATTCTGAGTACAGTATTCTGAGAGTTCTAAATCCCTGCCAGTAGGAGTAGCTAAAGCCAGAGAGGAACCTCATTAAGATGCAGGACTGAGAGGTTCAGAAGAACCTACGTGTTCACTGCTATCAAAGTCACCTCAGTTTAATAATACATTCTTTCTTCTTTTTTTTTCTTTAATTTTTAACCTCTTTTCTAACACTATTTCAACACAGTTTTAATTTAGGCCCTTAGTGTAATGCAGTAGCAGCTGGTGAAATGATTTTTTTGCTGGGGCACAGTAAGCAAGTCAGTTTTCAAATACGCTATAACCACATATCACCACCAGGATACACCAAAGCAAATGCACCACTATTTTAAAATATTAATTTAAATAAAACTAAAAATAGAGTCATTCATTTTTATATGTAAATTTCATGTGTCTATACCCTTCAAACATACAGATTTTTCCATGATTCTATTGCAAGCCAGACTCTATTGTATTCTCTATTGTACATCAGACGTGTCCCTGACAAATGTCTTTCCACTCATAATATGGCCCTGCATTTAGACCAGGGGTGAAGGTAATTCAGCATAGATTGCATAGCATTAAAAAAATAGACATTAGCCTACAGGCTAAATAAACATTACTTTTACTGCTGCTGCCAGGACTCCAACCCCAGCCTCCCATTCCACTATCCACTTGTGGAAGCACCAGTATTACCTACTGAGCTATCTGCTGATACGTGTTAACATAGGGTGGATGTACATCATTTTGTCTCAGTCATGGTAAAGGGAGAGTCCTTGGGTGCAGATTTTTGTGCCCCAAACAGGAAACGTATCACCTGACTGCTCTCACTAAATGACTGAAAACATTTTTAAACCACACTTGAATGCAGATTATACACGGTACTCACGGGCTGTCTCATGAATAGCTTGTTTATTTAACTATTAATGCTTTTGAAAAATTATTTTAGGTGATTCCTACCATCTACTTCTTCATGTGAGACAGGCTGGGCAGCGCCCTAGCGCCTTCTATTGACGAGCTGCCACTGGTGTAATGATTCATATTTTCTTTTTTTTAATTTTATTTTATTGAGCCAATTAATAAAGTGAATTTCCCCCTAGGGAGCAATCAATTTTATCTGTATATGTAGCATTTTAATGATCTTTTCCAGCTGTGGTATTTGTCTCAGTGAGTCGCTTACACTACATGTAGACCATCATCAGTGTTGGGTTAGGAGGCTTCAGTTTACTCAAGGCAGGATTTATTGGACCTGTAACATGGGATTCATCACCCTATTCCAGTGGAACTAAAGCAGGACCTCTTGTCCACCTTCTCCTAAACATGTGGTTCCAGGCACAACAAACCCCTCCCCTCGCACATCTTGTAGCTTATTTTGGCATCGATCCAGCTGATGTCGTCATGTCTATGCGTGTGCTGATGTCAGCATATCAATGGCCTCTATATATGTTCCAAGGTTGAAGTAATTTGAAGCAAAATTTATGTTTTTGTAGAGATTGGAAATTTCACCCATTATAAATAAATGGGGGAAAATAAAATAAAAAAAAATCATACAATTATTATTTTTTTTTTCTTTGATCTAGTGTTCCCAACATGTAATTGGATCTATTCTCCATCACTGGCAATCTATAAACCCAGTTTGGTATGAATTCAAACAGTAGTTTTGCCGCTAAAGTGTTAAACATACAAACAAACTGAACCAAAAACAATACCCCTTGCCTCCCCTTCGGGGGCAGGGGTAGAGACTCTAAATTCAGAAAGCATTGCAAGCAGGAGCTGATTTGTCCCCTTTATTTTACACAGCAGCAGAAGATGGCCCTAACACGGAACAACTCGGCCCTGCAGAATGTTACACTGCGCGCAAAAAGTAAGACATTCTTATACACATAATTACTGTATATGGATGTTTTCCTTCTTTTCCAGTGTCTGCTGTATGTCTCCTATTTCTATTTAAGGGAGTCTTGTTATTTTGCACAAGAGCTTTATTTGTCCTTCTTTAACTTTTTTTCCAAAACTCTAGATCCAAGAATACGTGAACGGCCAAGTTCAGCCATATACCCGTCAGACACCCTACGACAGTCTTTGCTGGGATCTCGCCGTGGACGCTCTGGCCTATCCTTGTCCAAGAGTGTTTCTACCAACAACATTGCAGGGTGAGCCTTACTGTCAGTGGATGGCAGCAACAAAGAAATGTAACATGCACTTAACATCAACAGTGGCACAACATTTCCCTGAATACCATGTGTAAGAGTAGTGTCATTCATAGATATTCTGTGACAGACCTTTGGATTGATGAAGCTAAAAAACAGTTTCTTAACTTTCTGCTGTGACTTGAACTATAACGAAGAATTAAGTATGTGCTTCCATCATCTTATAGAGGTGCACAGTTGAATCCAGAAATGATGGTACCCCTAAAAAAATAGAATAATTTGGGGATTTTATGAATTGAAAAGTCTCTTTTCCCATATTTTACAGACTCTGTAGATCAGCGGAGCCCACACTTTTTCAGCTACTTATAAAATGACCAAGTCAAAATGATCTACCTACTATAAAAATGCTGAACATGAATTTATTGATAAATATACGGAGCATTCTTTATATGTATAACACATGGACAAAATTGTTGGTACCCTTCTGTTAAGGAAAGACTAACCCACAATGGTCACTAAAATAGCTTGAAACTGACAAAAATAATATTAAATACATTTTTTTTTTAATTAACCAATGAAAATCAGACATTTCTTTTGAACTGTGGTTCAACAGAATCATTAAAAAAATTATGAACCTGGCCTGGACAAAAATGATCGTACTCCAAGAAAAGATTGAAAACAGTTTGATCATAGGGATAATTTGACCATAGGGACATGGGGTGCCACTAGCAGTCCCTATGAAAGCTAAACATTATGGGCCCTTTATAAAATTCAGTAACTTGTCGATTTGTTGGAGTGGGGGGGCGGTCGAACGTAACAAAGACTGGTGTGAAGCAAAAGTGAAACTTAACATGCTTTCAACATCCGACTCCCGGCTTCTATGCCTCCATTATACAGTGGACCTTACATGAAATTTTCACAACTTCTAACCTGTTTCCACTGGGCCTCCTCCACTGCTCTATTGGCCCCCCAGAAATGTTGGGCCCCATGAATTTTGCGGTTGTCAGATTCATATTCATATTGAAGAAAACACACACATAAAACTGCAATTCATATTTGTGATGTAGTTGTAAAGTTGTAACATGATGAGAAAATACACACTACATAATCAGTGTATGATTTGACTTAAAGAAGAGTTTACAAATTGTATTTTTTATTTATGCACAACTATAGACATGCTCAAATTTTTAATGCTTGTGCGATTTTACTCACCCACTGTCTCCTGGGTATACATCTCGTAGCCAGTGATGACACTATCTTCTCCACACGTATCTGATGTTGTTCTGTGGAGCCTCCGCCTTACTTTGTTTTCCCAGTCCTTCTTTGGTTGCTTCAGTCTCCTCTTCAGCTCGTGTTGCATTTGTTTGATGATTTTTCAGTCTCCATTTTTGAAAACCAATTTTTCTGGTTTAGGATTGCTTTAATTCAACTGGTCATCAAGGGTTTCTTACTGGCAAACCAGCAAACGTCTTTGTACATATAGTAGTGTCTGCAGGAGTTGATGTAATTGGTAATACACAAACATTCTGTCATTGTCCATACTGTTTCCTTCTATTTAAGGCAATACATTCTAATTAATGATCAAAGCAGTCTCTTAGAGCCTCAGTAGCCCCAGGTGTCCATTTCTTGACAGTTTGGGTAGTTGTATGTTGTAGTACACAAGGTTTGTAACATGACTGTAGAAACCCCAGGTTGTGGTCTGATCTGCCTAATGGTGGAAGAACAGTAGCTCCATTAGCCTCTTTGACATTAGCACATGACAGATCAAGGGCCTTATTTTCTCTGGTTGGATAGTTAACATACTGTGAATATCCAGTCAGGTGGGAAGAGAGGGTGACATGATAGAAATCTCCAAAAATTCCAATAAATGCATCAGGATACATCTTGCCAACAGTCTCATGGATAAAATCACAAGCCACAGAAGTCACTGCACTGGGTTGAACTTAAAAGACAATGAACACAAACAAAAACACAGTCAGTACGTTTACATGCACATTTAAATTGAGCTATTGGCAATAACCAAGCTAAGGATTTAACTGGAGTTTCTGAGAAATCCGAGTATACATGCACAGCAAGAGAATTGCGTTGGCATTCTTCCAGTCATGGATATCGAACAATTAGTAAACAAACGCAGCAGATTTGAAGCAGACGTAGTAGAAGGACAACAACACCGAGAGAGAATATGGACGACAACAATGCAGCAGCTCAGTCCATTTGGTCCAAACTGTTCACTGGCTAACCGTGGTTTGCGTATACATGCCAGAATAGCTCGATTTAGAACCGCATTATCCGGCATGAATAGTCCGATTTCTAAAACTCCAGTTCAGTTTGATTCCAGTCTGACTAAGGTGTTTACATGGCTTTGAAAACTTCGATATTAGCCGGACTAAGGCAATAAGTCGATTTTCTCTAAGTGCGTGTAAACGCACTGAGTGAATGCACCCTCGAAAAATCCATTAATGGTACTTCCAGATTTAGCATGTGGTTCTGTTGAAGGTAAAATCCATGTGAAATTCATGTGAATCCCCCTGAAATTCATGAAAACATGTTTGTGTCATATTGCAGGACACTGAATGGTGAGTCTCCGCTGGGACTACGCAGGATTCTGTCTCAGTCCACGGACTCTCTCAGCTTCAGGACAAGAGCCGTATCAATGGAGTCTCTCGATGATGGTACTGGACATTCAAGGAAAATGTTACAGTAAAATTACTGAGGAACTGGTCAACTGCAAAGTTGGAGAGAGCATTATTAGATTTCACTCTCACATAAAAAACTCTCAGACAGACAAGAAATTTAATTTATAAAGTAATGAAGTTAAGAAGAACACACCATCCTTATAAACTGTATTGATCCCCACGGAAATTAACTCATCAGCTCAATAAAAAGACATAAAAAGAAAGAGCAGAATTAATGAACAAGCAATTAATCTCCAGCCAGCCAGCCATTTTCAGAACGGCTTACTTCTTCACTGAATATCACAGCTTAGTGCTACCTTTCTAAATAAGTTAGAAAAGCACAGTCACTAACCAGGCCACATCTAAAACTACATGTTGATCTGATTTCGGTAAAAAGAAAAATTTCTCTGAAGATATCAACGTAAGTAAAACAAAAGTCTGATCACACACCTGATTCATGGTGCTCTTTTCTCAGGCCAGATATCGCCAAACAGACATCTTGCTTTTACATCAACTAGAAGAATCAAGCATTATATACAGGGTGTCCCAAAAAAATTGACATAATTTGAGATGTCCATATCGGAGTGACTTCATGGTCAGGAGAAATGATAATTAATAGGATATATTTTGGACATAAAATGTTTTATTCTACAAATTTCAAACAAAAAATTCTGGGGGATGGTAATTTTACAGTGTTCCAAACTAAGTTATTACAAATGTTGAATGTGTGCGCTGCTTGTGCACACATCAGGTTGGTAGTGGAGTCCTTTTTTCCTACACGAACAGCCTTCCTCTGGAAACTTCTTGTGCTACGTCCAAATCTGCTTTCCTTTTGGCGCATGTTTATGAAATTTTCTAACAAATTCACGGTGTGCATTCACCTTTGACTAAGTTTGTTTGTACTTTCAATACACAGAACGCCTTTTCTGTTGCAGTAAACGGCATGTCTACTCCTGAAAGCACAACAATAAAAATTATTACGCTTTTTTGAGCAAAAAGAACAAACACATTTTAAACAAATGAATAGGTAATGAAATTATGTCACATTTTTTGGGACACCCTTTTTACTACAGTGCTATTCCAAGAGTTAACACTTACATACTTACATACTACTACATACTACATACTTACTTACATACATTATATATCAATCGATTGATCAATCACATTTTATCTATATAGTGCCACATCATAACAAAAGTTATCTGATGACAAACTAGACTCCTTATTACATTTCAATTCCCCCTTTTGTATTTTTTTCTCTTTGTAAATACATTTTGACAACATTTTTGAAAGCAGTCACACTTTCTCCTTCCTTCCACCTCTGCCTCCTGATCATCTCCCTCATCTGTTCAACTCTGCTCATAACAGGTGGATAGGTGGATTGCACATCTAACTCCAGTGTTGCAATGACAAGACTATATCAACAAAATAAGATACAAATGTTAATCATTGTGCAATATGCCAAATGTAAATACAGCACATACATCTAGCACAGAGTACCATGTCAAATTTACTTGGGGGTACAGTAGGAGGTGAATTCAACCCTTTATGAGGTTGTGTGAATTACAAATCTCGTTTTTGTGTCATGTACACTTTCCCTTTTTTATAACTTGCCTAAATTAGTCTGTCCATAACTTGTTTTACTAATTTGCTATCATTTTTGTCTGATAGAATGTGGTCTGATTTTTGGATATTCTTCCCTTCTTTAGGAGACATCTACTACTCTTCAGTGCTAGAGGAGCTAGAACTGGAAGGCCATGATTTTAAAGCTGACTCATGGAGCATGGCCGTGGACAGGAGTTACTTGCAGACACACCGCAAAAATATCATCAAGAGGCAGGATGTTATCTATGGTGACCAGAATAGTATCTATACACATATTAAATACCACATACAGTTGTAGATGCTATTTATTGTGGCTAACAGTTAAAATGTGATGCATGTAAACTTTCCAAACGGGCTTTTCATTGCGTGCATAGCTTATTACATGTCAAACAAAGCTCGTGTTTGTGAATACTTTTTAGAGTTGATCCAGACAGAGGTACACCACATGCGAACACTACGCATCATGGAGCGTGTGTTCCAGCAGGGCATGCTTGAAGAGATTCAGCTGGAAGCCAGCGTAGTTCATACTATGTTTCCCTGCTTGGATGAGCTCTCCAGGATACATTCCCATTTCCTAGCACAACTTCTCATACGGCGCAATGACAGCCTAGAAGTTGGATCCAGTTGCAACTTCACCATTCACCAGCTTGGGGACATTTTGCTACAGCAGGTGAGCAGTCATATTTTACTTTCAAATCAACACCCTGATATACCCATCAAACAAAAATTGACATATATACTAGCAGTCCTGCACATAGGGACAAAAGAACAGGGGACAAAACTGAAGTCTGTGAAACATAAATGCAAAAATGACAGAAACCAGCTGTCAGTAAAATATATGAGGCTGAACTCACAATGGACCCTCTGGTTTTACAGTCGTACCTCCAACTCATCTACTCATTTACCTTGCTGTGCAGTGAATTAACTTTTCTCATGAGACTGAATGGCAGAAAAGTCTTGCAGCTCCAATTCCTCATTTCTAAGCCTGTAGAATAATATTAACTCTGCATTCCCGGTGAAGCTTCTTTAGCTAGAGTAAGGTGATGAATCAAAGATGTTCTTGTTGCAGCTTGCACCTAACAGACTGTTGTTAAAAAAAAAGGTTTAGATGTGTTGGCAGATTCACAGACCTGCCCCCAACAGGTGATACACTAGATATGTGAAAAGTTCCTATGCTCATGGGGCACACAGGCAAGTGCCCTTCAGGCCCATGCTGTCCAAAGGATCAATGAAGTTCAATCTAGTCTAATCTAATCTAATCTAATATAATCTAATCTAATCTTTGATATGCTGTCTATGTTATATTGTGAATAAAACAAGTTTATGAGATTTGCAAATTATTGGATTGTGATTTTTTTTCCACAGTTTTTTTTTAACCACATCTTCAACTATGCCTGACCCACAGATATCTATGTGATGATAAAAGCCCTCTGCTGCAGCTCATCTCAGCCTGTGTGAGAGTGCAAGGGTCCATTCATAAATGCTTGCAGTTCCACTTATTTTTAGTGTTTTGTTGAAATAGTTTAGTTGTTTCTTGTTTTCTTGTTTTTGTCACATACACACTCCTTTGCCTAGTGCCCTGTGACTAGGAAATGGAGCATATTCACACACTTAATATAGTTAAAACAACTTGAATTACAAGACACAGAAAAAAGATGTTATAATTGAAACATTATTTTTAATTTTAGATTCACATTTAAATAGCTCTTCATCTTAAATGGGGTGGTGCCCCTGCACCCACTACAGACCAACTGTCACCAGTATGCATGCAAATATTGTTTACGCTATACACACAATTATTGTGTTTTCTTCTATCAGTTTTCAGGCCAATGTGCAGATGAAATGAGGAAAACCTATGCGGAGTTCTGTAGCCGGCATTTGAAGGCTGTCAAATTATACAAGGAATTGCTGGCCAGAGACAAGAGATTCCAGTGCTTCATCCGGGTGAGGCAGACACACAGAGTCCATCAAGATATAGTGCACAATATTCATTCACTGTTGTTTTGAATCACTTGAGTGCAGTGCATAACAATTTTATAATCAAACAAAGAGTGAGTTAATTTTATCCAAACATTTGCAAAAATACAACCAACATCCATTACTTGTATAATGATTTCACTCCTACTGGATCATTGTAAGTCTAGTGAACTTAAAACCCCAGGATGTTTCAGGTGTGATCTCATACACTACCTTAGGAAATGGTGAAGGCAGGCATGAGTCACGATGACTGCAGAATAAGAAACCGATTAAGTGAAAAGCCAAGCAGGCCGAAGTCAAAAGCATCGGATCAAGATTTAACTCGCACGTGAACTTTCGTAGAATAATCTAACTAGCTCAGGATAAACTAGGACAGATAGATTGTCATGGAATGTTAAAGCTTCTAATAGACTGTTACATAATATAGTAAAGATCAATAAATCACGGTACCAGTTCATTTAATTCCATTGGATTAGAAGGTTGTTGGTGCAAAACCAGATGCATTGTTGTGGTTGGTACAGGGGAGCAGGGCTTCAAATTACTGACCTCAGTGTAATGTGCAAAGGAACACAGAAGACTGGACTGGAGTTGTATTCGATTAAACCTTAGCAGTGGTCGATAACTACAGCCGTCATGCCATATTTCCTCCCCTCCTGTCTTGGCACATTTATACTTAGTAACAGACTTTATACAAAAGTAGACCTGATGATGTTTCATGATGTTATGGAAAGCTGAGGACATGTTCCAAACTTCCATCTTGAGACAGTACAGTAATATACTATACTATACTATACTATACTGTACTGTACTGTACTGTACTGTACTATACTGTACTATACTATACTATACTATACTGTACTGTACTGTACTGTACTGTACTGTACTATACTGTACTATACTATACTATACTATA
>JAPTMW010000003.1:2635086-2646171 GCA_029822955.1 Ostorhinchus angustatus
CAGTTTCCTATCATAGTATGAAACAGTGTTGAATCATCCATCTTTATATTCATTTTATGTTTAGGACAGAGGAGACGGATGAAAAAGGGCCTGCTATGTTCTATGTGTCATACCCTCCACCCCTGGCTCTGCCTAGTGGCAGTATCTTTCACTCTCTCTTCCCTTCTTTTTTTCCTCAGGTGTATGTGCGTTGCCTGGTGTGTGTGACCAGGTGCAGTGAGTCTTTTGATTACTTGAGTGTCTTCACTGCAGCCGGACGGGGTTTTGCCAATTTACTGCTCATATTTGCCTGCATATAAGCTGACTTGAAACCACAACACGGCGCCAGATCGTAAACTACTACCCGTTAGTTTATTCCCAGCTCTGATCCGATCTGCTTGAAGTCTGCTTCGTTGTTTGCTAACCTGTTTTTAGTCTGCCTCAGTTGGAACCTCCCTGCTGCATCCAACCCCAGTTTGTGTGTCCATCAATGAAGACTGTCTCCTTCTCGTACAAGTCTACTAGTTCATCTCCACTGGTCAATGTGCCTGGCTTCCATCATCTGCCTCACCACCAGCTTTACCATCCAGCTCCCCTTCTCTGTGTCCAGTCTGTATGCCCTGTTCGCTCCCTTTGCCCAGTCAGTATACTTCGGTCTGCTCTTTGTTTAGGTTAGTTAGCAACCATTGTTTCCTTTTCCTTATTGTGTGGGTTAGTGTTCTGAGTTTGAGCTTTCCGTTGTGAGTTGAGGTTTTTTAATTTTTGCAGCATCTTCCCCCTCATCTATTTCTGCAGACATATCCTGTGTATATAATGTAAATATAACTTGAATATCATCACTTTGGTTTTCGGTGTTGCACCTTATTTGATACATCATTCAGTATTGTAAATTTAAGTCATAAAATTTGTTTTTGAACTGCTGATCTGCCAAGTCATTTGTCCATGCCTGAGCCTCTATACCAGAATTATGATTATCTTTTCCGGGTTTCTACCTACTCTTGGTGCAGCTACATCATAAAACCATGTTCTTGACTGTTAAATATTAATAGAAACTGATAAAATAGTGTATGTTCTCTGAGAGGCATTAATCAAAGTCAAAATGCCATCTCCCAAACACTGAATGCTTTAGTTTTGTCAGTCTATACAGCCACAGCAAGTCATATCAGTATCAATATCATTTTAAAATAAAACTATAGTTTTAAATAGAAGTATGACTCCACTTCAACAGTTATAATGGAAATACACCAATATTTTTCCTGGGTCATTTCACCACCAAATAACTGCCACTGAGGTCTTTTCATCATTTATTTGATGTTTTATTGTCATTTAAAGGTTGAATATAGAGCGATAGGTTTTAATCTATACAACCTTTATCCTTACATTAGTTAATGCTATGATATTAGCACCATGGACTCTGGAGATGGACAAATATGAGAACAGATCACGGCTAGAGAGGGGAGGTGAGAAGAGGCAGGAGCTGGAAGGATATAGTGCGATGGATAAAGGGCATAGAACAATAAAATATGCATCAGGGCTCTCGTGAAATATTAATCCAGACTGTTGACTGGAGGTTGACCCCTCTGCAATCCAACACTTGCAGGAGTGAAGATATCTGCCGTGGGAGGCTCAGAGATGGAGTAGCATGGAGAAATGACAAGGAAAAAGCCAGTAATGGGGCCTGCTTGAAGTGTAGGTTAATAATTTTATCAGTCTGAGCATCACTTAACTAGCCTACTTAATCTGCAAGAGCATCAGAGGGAAAAAAGAAATGCAATGGTAGACTGGATAAAAAAAAAAGGCCATACCTTCATGTAATTTCACTGACCCTAATTAATATTAGATTATATTTCCTTTCCTTTATATTTCCTTTCTGTATGGAATTTATGTGTTCCCTCTGGGTACTCCTGCCATCATATCATTAACTAGGCAAAGGCTGCAAATTAAACTTTTATTTCTGGCTGCTGTCAAATAAAATTTTTGAACCTTCCATGTATATATTTTTCTGTGTAGTTGAGGCTATACTAATATATTGTGATCTGACTTTGCTGTGCATTGCTTAATGAAAGCACTTGAGCCTTTGACAATGGCTTTGACTCCTTGTGCTTTTGGACTTTTGTCCAAATATATAAATATTTTTCACTTAGAGCTCCATTTCACAGAACCATAACCAGTACCGTGATATGCTGTGTTTCCACTACGTGGAATCGGCTCAGCTCGACTCGACTCGACTCGGGTACCTGGTACTATTCCTGGAGACTGTTTCCATTACAGGATACTACCGACTTTAGAGTACCTAGACGTCATGGCGATACGGCGCATTACTTTCATGTTGTCTGCTTAAAGAGTTGCTGATAAACTCGCTCGTTGTGTGTTGTCTCGTCAAGCTCATGCTGGATTTTTACACTGGCCACCAAAGACTGAATCTCCTCGACTGACCATGGTGTAGTTTTGCGGGCTGTCATCATGCGGATTAGCGCTATACTTGCTGTCAACTTCCTCATCTGTTTTTGGTAAAACAGAGGGTCACAGAGACCACTCTCTGACCAATCAGTGGTTTACAGTGTTTACACGTCATGTTTTATGCCGCGTTTCCGCTACATTGAACTGGCTCAACTCAACTCGGCTTGACTCAACTCGGGTACCAGGTACTATTCCTGGAGACTGTTTCCATCACAGGATACTACTGACTTTAGAGTACCTGGTCGTCATAGTGATGCAGCCCATTACAAGTCCTTTTTCGTAATGGAAGCACAAAAAGGCCGAGTCGAGTCAAGTCAAGGCGGAACCACGTAGTGGAAACATGACATTAGTCTCACTCAAACCCATTGGTTTTGTCCACACTGTATATTGTGTAATTTATACTTTATCTTACTTGTTTATTCCCTACCTTCTTTGTTTATTTTATTTTATTTTTTTACTGCATGCTTACTCCATTCTATATCTGCATGTACATCATTGACTGGATTCCATCACCTTTCTCACTCTACATTTATATGAAAATGTCTGTTTTGTACTGCATGATCACCTGCCCATTTGCCAATGTGTCTCCAGGTGTTTGTTCTAATACTTAAAGGCAGGGCTGGCCCAAGGCATACGCGAAGTATGCAGTTGCTTGGGCCCCCACGCCACTAGGGGCCCCCCAAGAGCACCAAAAGTCCATGATTAAATATATCTTTTATATTTTTAAAAATAACATTGATCAGGGCTCTCAAGTCTCACGCAATGAGCGTGAGACACACGCATTTCAATAACTTCACACACTCACATGCCGCCCCTCCCTACACGCAGAACACTCACAGTGCGTAGGGCCCCACGATCCACAGGGGGCCTCACTTTGCGCGAGCTGCAAGGGGACGCATTCTCTGCAAATGCATTGCAAAGTTGGCAAAGTTTGCAACGTCATCACACAAAATGTATTTTCAGTTTTCAAGGGGGTGCTGTCGCCACGTTTCTTTACCGACATCTACAAAACCTAAGTGTAAATGCAAATTTTCACACTTCTGAATTTTGTGCAAAATTTGGTGAGTTTTCATAAATGTTCAGGGGCTCAAATTTGAGTTCGAAGAGAAGGAGAAAATTGAGGGGAAAGCAAGAACAATATAGCTGTTTCCATGACAACCACATATGTGGGTTTATTTGAAAGCTCTCAAGCTCCCCTACATGAATGTGTGTGGGTGAGTGGAAATAATCATCAATGGCGACCGTGTCACTGGCATGTTTGTCCTCATGCAACCACGGCGGACTCAATAGGCCCTGCGCCGACGTTACTCTAATTAAAACCGCAAGTGGTGTTAAGGCCCTCGCCCTCCTGCGCTACCGCCTCCCCACATGACCGCAGATGCCAACTGACCATGAGCAGACCCTGTATCACGGGCTGGATCTGACATTCTGTGAGATACATACTTTTGTATAAATATGTAGAGGGTGCTATAGTGCAAAGTTTTTTCAATTTCGTCAGATGAATGGGTGTAGGCCTGTGAGATTGACAACCGATTCAAATTTTAGCCAAATCGGTGTAAGTATGTAAATGTAGGAGGCACTGTAGGGCAAAATTGCAATTTCTTTCAATAAACAGGTGTAGGTCCAGGAGATTTTGGAAATTTCAATCCAACATGGCAGATTTCCGGTTTGATTAAGGGCATGGCCATAATAATATTTTGTTTGTCTTCTCATGATGAATCTGTGTGGCAATTTTCGTAGCTCTACGACAAACTTTTTATCAGAAGCCGTCCCATTGGTGTAATGTATTTTCACTTTTCAAGGGGGCACCGTTGCTACATTTCTTTACCGATGTCTATGAAACCTATATGCAAATAAAATGTTTCAATCTTCTGAATTTTGTGCAAAATTTGATGAGTTTTAAATGAATAAATAACGAATACATAAACGATAAAAATAATAGTCTTAGGAACAATATATCCGTTTCCATGACAACCACGTATTTGGCCTTATTTGAAAGCTCTCCCTCCCCCACGTCATTGTGGGGTCCAATGTCACATGCTGTGTACTTACACTGACGTGACCGATCCTGACGGGGCGTGGCCCATTCACTTCCATTCATTCTAAGCAGGAATAAATATGTGGTGTGTGTGCGTGACATGCACATGCTCAGAAAGGGCTCACTGCCGTGAATGTGTGTGCGAGTGCTGACAGTCGTCAATGGCCACTGCGTCACTGGCATGTTCATCCCCATGTGCCCACTGCAGACTCAATAGGCCCTGCGCTGACATTACTCGGCTCAGACCTAATAATAAAAACAAATAACTAAAAATAATAATCTGAGCTGGAACAATATATCCATTTCCATGGCAACCATGTATTTGGCCTTATTTGAAAGGTGTCTACCTCCCCCACATCATTGTGGGGTCCAACGTCACCTGAAATCCCCATGAGCAGCAGAATGAAAAAACAGGGGAAGTACTGTTATGATGATTTTGAATATCTTAGATTTACATGATGGAAAATTGATTATATGCTAATCATTTTGGTCTATTTGTTTGTTCCTCTTGTGTTTATAGGCCTCTGCTTTCTCTCCGGATTGCCATGTGGATATAAGATTGAGCCGAATTCTACTTGTTGCCATGAAAGTCAACGCAACATGACTGCAGAGGATTGGCCTCATGATTTGTTGATTATATTCAGGTTTGAGACAGGAAGCTAATCCGACTTCTGACTCTAGATGAGACAGACGTGAAATGAGCCATGATTGATTCATGCGAAAACAAGGAATTTGACAAATTAAGTAAAAGTAGAGTAAGTAAATTTCACTCTGATATTGAGTAAAATGTTAAAAAGCCCTTAATAGTTATCCACTTAATGAGTAGATTCAAATGCAAAACAGCATGGAATTAATTCAAACCTAAACAAAAATATTGATTTGATATGGAAAAAGATGAACTTCTTGATGTATAATTGAGTAAATTTGAAAGCTATGAAATCATTTAGATTCAGTGTTTGAATTAAGTAAACTGACTATCAGAAATGAACTGTTAAGGCATTTCACTACGGCTTTCACTCATGGTACACCTCAACAAAAATCACAAACAGGCCAATAAACATGACCACACACACAAACCCCAAATTCACACTAACATACAACCCGACTGGACCCCTGCACAGAAAGACACATACCCACAGTGCAATGCATTGTGCATGAAATGAGCTTAATAAATGTAAATATAAGACAAACCTACTCTGTAAAAAAAAAAAAAAAGTTGCATTTACAGTGAAATACTGGCAGCTGTGGTTGCCAGAAATTCACTGTAAAAATTTGTGACAATGTAGAGGACATTACGGTATGCTGTTCTGGCAACCGTACATTTTGCAGAACAAAACTGTTGTTTATGGTAGTTTGCTGTAAAAATAACAGTTATATCAACCTGTTTACAGTAATTTCCTGTCAAAGTTACAGTCAATCTCAGTAATAAAAACAAACTATGATAGATTATGGTATTTTATTGCAGCTAGTTAAAATTTACAGTAAATTACTGGCACTTGTTGTTGCCAGAATTTCACCAGAAAAAATACAGAACATTTTAGGAATTACAGTTGGCAGGCACAGATTTTACAGTCAGTAACAGCCCTAAAACCCTATAGTGATTGTTAACTATATAACAAATGAAGCCCATTGTGCCAACCATCATTGATAAACCTGAAGAAACTGTTCTTGCATTTACACTCTGAGAAAAGATAGAACTGATCCAACATGTCAAGTACACTCACAAAGCATGTGTCCATATGAGGGATAGTCCATGAATAAACATGAAAAAATGAACCACTTGACCTGGGTTGATCAAGGGTAAAGAGTCACTGAGCATTCACCAGTCACCAGCTCTGATTGTGGAGTCACATGTTGTCCATCATGTCTTCACTGTGGCATGATCATGTCTGCAACCAAAAAAACAGAAACAAAGCAAAAGTTAGACTGATGCAGTGTATGAGCATGATGACTACACAGAGAAAAACTGCCATTTTGGCTGAGGTTATATTATATCCATTGCTATATGTAATATGCTCACTTATTAAATGTGGGGACAAATATTTTATTGAATAAAAGTTATAAGGAGACAACCTTTAACCACATTAAGGGCTATTTAGGTCCACCATTGGGTCACATAAAATATGAAAAAATGATGAATTTATGACATTTTCAGCCTACTGCCAATGAAGCACAAAAATGTATCCTTCATGAGGGGTTCCATGGATGAGAAAGGGTTCCAACATCATTATTCAAAAGACAAAACCAAAAATCCCACCCAACCAACACCCCTGATCACCTTCTCCCATGGGCCAGGGCCACCAGCACACTGAGCAGTGCAGCACTAGATCAGGAAAAAGCCCAATTTATGATAAAAAAAAAATCATCCAGCAACACAAAAATGGCTTCCAGATCAAATGAATAATAGACTGCAAGCTATGCATTAGTCTTTGTTTTAAAGAAATCAGTCAAACAGAAGCAAAGATCTCCCTTCCCAGTGCCAAGGACTCATTTCCTATTGCCATGACCACCCACAGCTCACTATCCTGGGATACCTATAATAGATCGGAGGGCAGTATAGACTGAAGATATAACATAGGCTACTGACGATAGCCTTTGTGGGCACAAAACTAGTTCCTAACCTGGATGAGATGCTGCATTGGGGGCCTCAGCCTTCAGTCCATACCCCCCACCCCTGATCCATTATAGCCTTCCTAGGATAGTGAACGCTGGGTGGGCATGGTGATATGCAACAAATCCTTGGCTTTAGAAAGGGAAATCTCTGCTTCTGCTTGTAAACCAATATTTACTAGTCTATGTGAAATATTAATTTACTGCCATAGCACAGCTGCTCTTAGGCACGTTTGTATTTTCTAAGATGCCAGTCTGCAATTGGAGCATAGATATTTGATCAGTCGACTCGAGTCAAGCACATCTCTCTAGCCAGAAATAAAAAAAAACTCACTACCACTATGACCACTGCTACTACTAATAACAGCAGTAATAGTGAAATAACAGCAATAATATGTAGTAGACAGTTGCAAAGTACTTTTTCCAGCTCCTGCTGATCTATTTAAGTGCGGTCTACCATCACAGTTCAAAGGTATTGTCATCTGTGCAGTGTTTGGGCCATCCTTGATAATTTAGCTGTAGGCCTGAGCAAACATCCTTAAAGACTTAATCATCTATACTAACTTCCTAATTTACTTATTTCAACACTGAGCATTATGTCACAAAATGCTCATTTGTTATAGTGATTTTTGTAGCTCTTGTATATCCAACCACTCAAGCATCTTTTTGACATAATCATTTTATTCAGACCATGTATATGCCCTGCATGTTAAATAAAAGATTGCCTGGTGGAGCATGTGGCAAATATCTGGGGCTGCATCCTTGTGGCGGTGACCTGGGTTCAAGCCTGACCTCGGGTCCTTTGCTGTGTGTCTTCTCTCCTCCCTGCCTTTCCTGTCTCTTGCTCTGCTGTCTCTGAAAATATTGCAAGAAAAACACAATTAGAAGTTAAAAAAAAAACCCGACAAAAATAAAAGCTTGCTTTTGGCATTGAAATGGATTAGAATCTCACCATCACAAAGGCCAGCAAGTTGTTCCCTCCAAGTTGATGACCACTCAGGAATTTGAATGCTATGCTTAAAAGAGGGCAGAAGCAAAAGACCTCAAGTTAACAACTGTTTTTAAGAATTTATATAAGCAGTGTGTACAGATAATTAGAACATTTACTCTTACCATATCAAAAGATTTGTTGGATATCTGTTCAGTTGACTTTCCTTGAAAGATCTTAGTGATCCCAACAACCTTCAACCTATTAAAGTGTTATAGTAGCACTGAAATAAAAGCTTAAATGTTCTTCACAGGCAGTTTTATTAACTTGAATGGACAGATACCCACAAAACTCTTCACATTCCCTGCTGGTACAAAAGAGTGATTCTGGGAACATCAACATATAATGTTCTGAATAACAATGGTTAAAGGTATAGTAAAGTATAAACTGCTCCAAACAAGTGCTGTGCAGGAGGTCATTCTTAAAAGGGACATACTATCCTGACATTATGCTGGAATTGAGGTTTGATTAGACACCCGTGAACAACAAACATGACCTCCAAAAAAAAGAAAAAATACAGGAAAAGCAAAAACTTTAACTTGCCTGTTCATCTACAAAGCACTAAACAGCATGAAAATACATCCTAAGCAGTGACAATGCCAAGGCAGGTGGGGGTAATGCTGCATACAGAGTGGGTGAACATGTATAAAAATCTATTCACATCAGCTAAGGCTCACAACAGAAAAAAAGGAAACCTAGCATTCCATACAGTCTGAAGCCAGTCATTTAAAACATACAGCCATGTTTAATATGAACATGCACAATTTTGAAATTAAGAGCGCCCATAAAATGTAAAATAAGGAAAAACATGTCCCCATTACCACTCCAGATGATCGAGTCCATCTTTAATATGTCTCTCCACTCGTGATCAGAGAGATCTGCGATGAGGGTGAGGACTCGGTTCACGTGAAGTTGCTTCTTGTTTTTCTTTTTTTCAACTTTTGTGCCCTTTTCTGGATTGGTGTTGAAGAAACACCTTTGTGAACATGAGAATTTATAATGAACCACTTAATCTAAATACAGAAATTTGATCTGGAGGAGAAAAATATATAAGAATTGTGTTTGTGTGTATATTTCCCCTTACCTCTGAAGAAACTCAAGTGTGGAATCAAGTTCCACAGGATAATGATATTAAGACAGTAGTAGCTTCCAAGCATCAAACAAATGGCAGAGATGAAGGTGGGGATTTTGCTATTCACACCCTTGTGGTCTACACTCAGCATGAACTGCTTTGTGGCATAGCAGGAATTTCGTACAAAGAAGATAAAAGTAGAAAATACTTAACAGCACACCATCCATTACTATCTAAAAATGGTCCTAAAAACAAGAAAGTGCATTCCATATCATATTTAGCTTTGTCAACTCAAAGTCGTCTTACCACATACAATGATTCAAGGCGTCACTGGCAGGCTTTCGACAGGTACTTCTTTTGGCAGACATGTTTCTTCCACATAATGAAGGAGATCATCTTCTTCATTAAAATAACCGGGAAGAAGGAGCAACATGTCTTTTAGATCTTCTGAGCAGCCCTCCTTTTGTCCTTGCAAAACTTGCAGCTTTGTGACAAGCTGCAGAAATGTTTTGCTCTTGTCTGCACAAACTGTTCGCATCAAGTTCAGAAGCCGGGCTCCCTTTTTTCAACATTGAGGAAAGTTTACTTCAGTGGTATTCCAGTTAGCTCCTTGAAGTGGACTCCCATGCCAATCTCCTGGAACTAAAAGGGCCTCTTCTAAACGAGTTTGCAGATCTGTCCCCTTGCTTATTTCTTTCCGTTGGGAGTAGTAAGTGCTCTTCATGAGACTTCTCACCTCGTTGGGACTGGGGTTTAACTGTTCACTAAGCATCTTCATTTCATCAGTCTTCTTTTGCTGGGTTTCTGCTGTTTCGCTATTTGGAAGGAACTTCACATTCCATTTAACACAGCCATAAGTATCTTGAACTGCTGCTCTTTTCTCAGCTGGGATCTCCTACGTGTCATACTCATCTGACCCCTTTTGTCATTTCAACATCATTGGTGTTGAGGACCGCTTTACATCCGCTCTGGAGGAGCCAACTTGGCTCCTGTTTCAATGATGGTAACAGTCTGAACTGGCGTGGCTGCCATGGCTGGAGGCTCTGCAGACGGTCTGGTGGTCTGTCTTAGGCGGTTGACTAGTTCCTGTATTTGAGATGTCAGCTGACCGAAATGAGAAGCCATCGCCGCTTGGAGTTTTTCTTGCTGGGAGAGGCGGGCTTCCAGTGCTTGAATCGCAGTCAACTGACCAGTCTCTGCTGAGTCCATACTGGCCAGTGTGTACTGTCAGGCCAGGACTCGAAACAGGACTCAGATGCAGAGAGTACTTTTATGAGACAGTCTTTATTGAAAAATACACTGCCAGAGACCTCTTAACAGAGTGAAAAATAACACTATGAAATTATTAAACCTAGCTATCAGTGAGATTCTATGCAGGATTGAATATCTTTGACAGAAAATATAACTCTAAACAGAGGGAAAACTCTAGCGAACAGAAAAAGGCTATAAAGGTTACCAAATGAAAACCACTTCCAAAGAAGGGAGAACTAAAAGGCTATTTAAATGAACTGAACAAATGACGCACAACAGGGAAAAATTACACAAAGAAAATCGCTCTAGAAAAACAGAAGAACAAGATTAACTTGAAATGACAACACAAAATCACTCCAAAAGAGGAAAGCAACACGGCTATAAACTTTAACTATGACTAATGAAAAAACTAAGATATACAAATTACACACAAAAATTCACTCATTTCGAGGATCTAAGGATTACGTGAAAATTTCTCAAGGACTGTGACCAAGATCAAGGAAGCAGGCTTGGGTGAACAGGTCGGAAGATGATGACACACTGGCACAGGACAAGGGGAACGCAGACTATTTAAACACATGAGGGTAATGGGGAACAGGTGAAAACAACTGGTAATTAGGGCAGGGTTCAGGAGACACACGAGGAAGGGCAAGTGCTCTGAAACGAGAGGAGAGTTAGGATTTCAAA
>JAPTMW010000003.1:3012180-3025931 GCA_029822955.1 Ostorhinchus angustatus
GTTCAAATTCAAACTGTGTGAACTATTAGGGTCCAAATACACAAAGAACTGAAGCACAGACTCAGAACAGTGCAGTTAGAGAAATATGAGCCCTTTAAGGCAAACTGAAAACCGTAAAGAGCACAGCATCATGGGTACTTGCAACACCAGGTTCAGCCAGAAGGAGTCAGCCTAACGCAGCTAACGTAAGCCTTCAGATTCCAGAGGGGTAGAAATGACCCACACCTACCCCAAGGGCACATTTAAAGCACTCCTTGTCATAGCGGTAAACTGGTGCAAGTATCTCCAAGAACTTCAGGATGCACTGCTGATCGTTGAGGTTGGCCACCTGCTTAAACGTCTGCTGAATCAACTTACGAAGAGTTTTAGCCTGGAAAGAAACAAACAGACTTTATGTTAAAGAGGATCTAATGGATTCGCTTCCAAATATCTGATGGAAAAAAGCATAAGGATTATGTTGGGATATGTGGATGCACAGACACTGATCCACTAACAATCCTCTGGGGTTCCAGTCCATTCTCACCACTTCGTTTCAGAGGTGCATTTGGTCGTATTTATATTTGTACTATTTACAGCTGCACACACAAGCAAATGTGTATTCTCTAAATATTGAATGTAATCACACTGTTCATCTTGGTGCATTTATTTATCTATTTTTAGGTCTGTTACATCACTGCAAAGAAGACAGATGGGGAATTGACACAGAAAAATCCATTTAGGAACATTATTCTGTTATTTACAATCCTCTCAATACGCCATAATTCTACTCATAATGCTGCATAGCCACACTTTACCAGTCATACTGTATATCTGTGCAATAATCTTCAATCCTGTGGGGGTCGAAATCTACATGAAGGTTAAACTAAACTGAAAAAATGTCATTGATGATACCTCCATTTGATTTGTATTTTCCCATGTCTATGAGAAACAGGGCAGCCATTAAAACATATATAAATGACAATATAATTCAAACACATGTGCACATAGCCAGAGCATCTTATAAAACATGTGCATTCACACAGCATACTACACAGACCATCCTGTATTAGGAATAGTGGCCCATGTATAGATTAAGATAAGGATTAGTGCAGATTTAGAGCAGTACAGCCTGCTCTTAAAAACACATGCACACACTGACTGTACACTGGTACACTGAAAGAAGGTCATTTAACACAAGTACGTTGGCCTTTGAACAGGGACAAGACAATCAAAAGGCAGGGCCATGGATTTACTGACAGTAAAAAATGGGTAATTTAACACCTGATCTACCTCTAGTACATTTGAGCTGTTTATGCGTTTATAGTTTGGAGGTCAGAACCACTCACATGATCACTAATAAGTCTTTAGCCCAATCCCAGTTCACCCCTTGGCCCCTTCCCCTTATTCCTAGCCCTCTGTTTTGTGTTCATGTGAAGGGGTAGTGCACAAGGACTAAGGTGGAGGGCTGTTTGATGCTCAAAACAGAGATTTTCCAGGACCACACTATGAAAGGAGGGGTAGGACAAATTTCCCAGAATTCTGTTTGAATCATTGGCAAGATGGAGGTAAACACAGTAAAAAAGGTGCAGCAGTGACGAAAGAAACGCACAAATGTACGGATTTTCTTCGTAAACAACTTTATCAATTGATCATCCGTTTAATGCCGTTTCAATGTGTTATAGATCGCATTTCTGCGGTTTGTGGTTGATACACGTAAAAAGATGACCAAAACCCATGGAACAGAGATGGTTACAGCTGCTGACGACAAGGAAAATTCTGTTGTCGCATCTGTTTAGAGCGACATCAATGACTGATGATGAAATAACAGGTCTGGAAGGGTTGGACCATTTCATAGGGGAATGTTTACACCACCACCCTTTACAACTGTGCTTAAAGGGGGAGGGCCAAGGGGTGAACTGGGATTGGGCCTTAGTCTTTCTTTCTGTTATTTAGGGGGTTTTTACAGATTCTATATTCTATTACTCAACTACTTTTCACCTGTTTAAATGTCATTTCAAGATTTCACAATAGACACAAAGTTACAGAAAATAATGCATGTGAAGTCACGCTGGTTAATTCCTACCATTTTCGGAATTCCTTCACATTGTCATGAGATTAGTATCTGTCCAAAGTGTCCACCCTTCCTGTGAGGAAGTCCAAGTAGATATCCCCCTTACTGATACTACATCAACAGGCTGGACTGTCACAAACTATCCTTACACAGTATGTTTATTGCATTTTTGTCAAATGGGATGAATCCATCTCTTTAAGTGCACATTTTACATGGTGAGACTGTGTGTATTATGTAACCTCTTATTTGTCTGAGTAGGCCTGAGGTAGTTGATAAGTTAGATGGAAATATCTCACTGATGACCATCAGTGAACATCCAAGGACAGACATGTCTAGTTTGCTTAGCTTCTCATACATAAACGCAGAGCTAATGAACCCATTCAAATTAAAGTTACTCAATTAAGACTATGACTAATACTATTAACTTAACATCCCAAACCATAATGCCATCTACCAAAAGACAGACACATTTCCCCAAACAACAGTTTGGTTTAGTATTTTTGAATAAAATACATTGAGGTACAAGAAAATGACAAAGGAAAGGAGATAAAAAAAGAACTGGAAAGAGAGAAAGAGAGTTCCTGATGAGATTCATGTCCCTCTAGTCTACGTCAGGAAACAAGACAAAGGATGTGATCAAATCTGAGCTGCTTCACAAAAGCCTCTACTCCAGAGTGGAGTGCAGAATCCAATTCCTCATACTTGAATCATACTTTGCTCATGTGTAGGTGTTTGATGTCTTTTCGCTCCAAAAAGTGTACTCATTTGTATTGTTGTGCTTTCAGGATTAAACATGCTATTTACTGCGGCAGAATAGGTGTTCTGTGTATTGAAATACGAACAAACTCAGTCAAATGTGAATGACCAAACTAAATTTCATAAACAAGCACCAACAGGAAAGCACGAGGCATGAGAAGTTTCCAGAGGAAGGAAAAAAGGACTCCACTACCGACTGGATGTGTGCCGCGTCACAAGCGGCGCACATGTTGAACATTTGGAATAAGTTTGGAATATTACAAAATTACCATCCCACAGAATTTTTCATTTGAAATTTGTAGAATAAAACATTTTCTGTCCACAATCGATTCTATTAAGTATCATTTCTCCACCATGTAGTCACTCCAATATGGACATCTCAAATGATGTCCATTTTCTTGTAACACCCTGTATATGGAACCATCGTGTTGACCCGTGGGGATCCACAGGTTCTAGATGTGGTAGTTTTCATGCTGGGGAGAGCAGACTTTAATGAAGTTAGTCTATATTTCATAAGTACTGACATAAAAATGATGCCAAACTGCAGCAGTCAGCTCTTTACAGAGTCTGTGTGATAGCCCTCAGCTGGCAGGTCTGTTTCTGCACATGACCTTTGACACCATGGCAACGTGGCCCTATTGTTTATCTGTTGCTAGGTAACCCACTTCAATTCTATGATTCTAAGCATAGCAAAGTGATTGTAAGGCTATTGTATTCCAAAATGACTAATATCTCCCAAAATATCAGTCATATCAACTTGCTGTTTTCACTAGTCTGTTCCTTGACCAAAAATACGTAAGTATGACAAACAGCAGCCGTCAGCTGTGGACAGGTCTGGTGTGATGCCCTCGACACACACACAGATGGAGACACCGGCTCATTCACTGGATTCAGGTACTTGTCCTTTTATGGACAACGTTACTGAACCTAAACCTAATCAACTGAACCAACCCCAGGTCAGAACACTGCCCCCACAGGCCAGTCCTGTAGGCACTAGGCATGATGGGTAATCACTGTCTGCCACTCATGCACTCCTCACTCTGGAACAGGGCCAATCTGAGTCCCACAGTCTTTATGCTCCCTAGCAAACGGATGGTTGTTTAAGATTGAAAAGTTATTCACTGCATCAGTTAGGGATGAATAACTTGTTTAGAGCTGAAATGATTAATCAATTGACTGGAAATCGATTTAAAAAATGTAATCACAATTTTCCTGAATCGAAGCTGTGTTTCCTTTATTTCTCTGGTGTTTTGACTGATTCACTGATTCATTGATTCCCTACTTTTAAACTGTTGTTATTGTTGGTATTTCTATTTAGATATTTTTAAATGTACTTTTATACTATTATCGTTATTTCTATATAGATATTTATACTTTTATACTGTTGACATTGTTATTTCTATATAGCTATTTTTATATATCGTTTTACTTCTATACTTTTTGTGATTCTTGTTTCATCTGATTCTGGAATAAACAACACGTAATTTTCAATCATTTCTGTTTCACATTTGTACAACTTTTTTCACCTATTCAAATAATCATTTAATCGAATCCAATCAAAGACAATAATCAATATATTAATTAAATAAAAAAAAATAATCAATAGCTGCAGCTCTAAAAGTGTTGCAGCTGAAACCTATTAATCACTGATGTACTTATCAAATGAAAGGCTGTGACCTATGTACGAGGTTCAATCCAGTCTACTTTAGTCACCTATGACAAACAGCTGCTACAATGAACACATGTATTTAACAGTATGTTTCCCTATCATTAAATTACATGTCACATGTATATTATATAAGTCATGTAAAGGACCAGGACTTGAGCTGAGGCTGATTTCTGATCAGACTTTGATCTCCAAAGGTCAGTTCTACTAAACCTGCTGTGACTCTTGTTCGTATGAATGAACAGACGACGGTCTTTATAAGGCTTCATCCCCAGCCAACATCAGTCACTGTTTATTACCACAGCCATCTGCTCCCATCACTGTGTGTGTGTGTGTGTGTGTGTGTGCGTGTGTGTGCGTGTATGTAGTGGAGTCCATTGAGAGAACATAATCCCATTAAATGACTACTATTCTCTTTCACCAGGGCGATTGACACAAACATAAATGACAGCTGTGCTCTCTCTCTCCACATAAAGAACAGCAGATGTGTTCGTCTTCACTCTTACTGGGTTCATATACTTCTACCAAACCTAGAGGAGTAAAATAATGTTATTAATTGAAAGAAAAGGAATAAAAACATAGTAAAAATATTAATGATGTGCCACAAAACATGCACTTTTTTCACCCTATCTTTTTCAGCTTTCATAAATCCAGGCTTTCTACACAGTAGCTGAAAAACTAAAACTAAATGAGTGAAGTCCTCAACATATAAATACAAATTAAGCAACTCACATGTTTAAAATGGAACTAAATGAAAACTAAACAGATGAAGTGAAAACCATGTTAGTATAATAATATTACATACATAATACATACAGATCTGATATACATAAATATGTATACAGACACAGTTATAGGACTACACCTCTAATATCCATGTATAATGTCTGTGCACAGTTTAAATCCAAGAGCTCAAAAAGGCATTTAACCAAAAACTACGTTAAACCCATCATCTACATTTATGACAAATCCAACTGTTGTTCACTGTACAGGTCATGGAGGAGGAGGAGGAGGAAGGGGAGGGGGAAGAGGAGGAGGAGGAGGAGGAGAGGAAGAGAAGAGGAAGAGGAGGTGGAGGAGGAGGAGAGGAAGAGAAGAGGAAGAGGAGGTGGAGGAGGAGGAAGAAAAGGAGGACAGGAAGAGGGGAAGAGGAAGAGCAGGAGAAGAGGATGAAAGGATGAAGAGGAGGATGAGGATGAGAAGAGGAAGAGGGGGAAGAGGAGGAGCAGGAGGAGGAGAAAGAGGGAGCCAGCAGGGCTCAGGGGGGGGGGTGGACACACGTTGACCCCTCCCCCACCCTCCGCATTGTTAGAGGAAAGAAAGTGGGTTTAACATGACCTGAGGGTTAAACACACACACACACACACACACACACGTTAACACACTTTTTCTTCACTGTGCAGAGCATCTGTCAGTCGGAGACTATAAAGACCTTTGGGTCACTGGGCTATTCTCTCACTGACTCAAATGTCTCTCTCTCTCTCTCTCTCTCTCTCTCTCTCTTTCTCTCATTTTCTCTCTCTCCCCCATAAACACATGCCATGAATTTATCACTGACAAAGACCCTGTTCATTATACAAACACCCCCAACAATCACAACATTCACAACATTTACAAAAACCAAACATTGTTAAATCTTCATAAACATCTCCATAAAAGTACCAGAACCTTCATGGGTGTAATAATGTGTTCGACTGTTTGGACATGTACGTTGGTTAAGGGGCTTCACGGGTTCCATATGTCAGATTCGTATGTGCTTGGGTACTAGTGTGAAGTCTGTGTTGTATGAAGTGCTGATCTTTTGTTGCATTTAGGCACTTTCAAAACCAAACGTGTAATGAGATGAGCTGAAAACGTTCACCTCTTCACCAATGCAACCCTACAGCCCTACGAACAAGGAGTTTCGAAGGGACCCAGGTGATAGTACCTCTGGACTCAGGTCATTCGCTGACACCTGTACCTACCACCGTATACAACTCCTCTGTCTCTTCACTTCAGTGACAGTATGAAGACAGAAGACAGGCACAGAAGCACAAAGGACAGAGTACTTTTATTTTAGTCCGACAATGAGCTGAGTCTAAAGGTGAAGACACACCAACCCGATTTTCAGCGGTTGTCGTCGTCAGTCTGGTGAGGTCGGTGACATGTGACTGTTTGGTGTGTTTCGTTCGATCGGCCGCCGTTAATGTCGTCTCCAGCCTTTTCGGCCAATTCATCATGTGTAATCGTCCACTGTCAGTCGGACCAGTCTGATTGGTGCAGGGATAGCCCTGGACTTGTGAATGAGTGAAGCAGAAGTTTCCATGTGAATCCAGCTCTGCCAAGGTCCTTCACACTTTTACTGTCTTCTAGAACAGACCATGAACTGCTCAGATCGGATCTGAATGAATGACGGTCAGTGTTGAATATGGACTTCATTCATTCCATCAAGTCAACACTGTTAGCATTGTTAGCATAGTGCCATTTCTGCTCAGTTTTCTCCTGCACATCTTTCTTCTTCCATCAGTTGAAGCCCTAGAGCTGACAACACCAGTATCCTCTTATTACGAACCATCCGTTCAACCAGTCCAACAACAACAACCCGTCTTGACTTTAACTATTCAACACTGTTGTTGATGATGTTCCATCATTTCTGGTTTTACGTCTCACGCAAGCACAGAAGGTATGTTCAAGTCGGTAGTTGATTTGATGTGTTTGACACACTTTTTTGACCGTGTTGGGGAGACAGAAGCTGACTGATCAGTCGGCTACTTTCTGGCAACGATTGGCAGTTGGGTTAGTGTGTCTTCACCCAGGGGCTACGTTCAGACTGCAGGCAAATGTGGCTGAAATCCTTTTTTTTTTTTGCCCATATGTGACCTGTATCCGATCTGTTAAAGACAGCTTGAACAGCACAAATCCAATTTTTTCAAATCTGACCTAGGCCACTTTTATGTGTGGTCCTAAATCCGATACATATCTGATATTTTGCAATGTGACTTCAGTCTGAACAGCCACATCGCATTTATCTGACCTTTCCGCAATTGAAATGCGACAAACGTCACAATTCTGTGTCCTGGAAGGATTACTTCCATAAACACACTGCGTGCCTGCATGGTCACATATGACATCAGGACCTTTTTTGCAAATGCGGGTCACTTTAGGATCGCCTTCAGTTCATACTCAAAACTGACAGAAGTCGCATTTAATGTGTAATATGAATGAGCACACAAAAAAAATCAGATTTCACCAAAAAATCTGAATTGTGCATTAAGATCTGCTGTGTGAATGTAGCCTAAGCCTTTACTATACTCATGGAAAAAGTCCCAGAAGAGAAAATAGGAACAGAAAAAAAGTTTGGTTTCATCAGTCAAACACACTCGGTCTTGAACCCACTCAGTTTTTATAAATAACTTTAAAGTAGATTACTCTCACCTTCACTGAATCCAACAGTTCTTTGGGGAAAAAGCGTCTCAGACCAACATCCTTTCTACAAAGAGAAAGATAAAGAGAGGAAGAGCAGAACGTTAACTGCAGTAATTATGCAGAGGAATGTAAATTGACAAGCACTTTAGTCTTTATCTGGTCTCAGCAGATTATATTTCCTTCCACTGAGAAATAAAACAACAGCTTCATCCAGATAGTGCCAGGCAGATGACTTACTACAGAATGCAGAAACAGAGCTACGGCTAAGAACTGAGTACTGAGCACGTCATCTTTTCCAACCAGACGGAGGTGAAGAAAAACACAAAGAGCAGAAAGACAGAGAAAGGAGGCAGGAATTCAAAGACAAACCACAGAGACAAAGAAAGACATGTAGAGCTACAACAGGAAGCACATAATGACTCAGACACTTGTGGAGAAAAGACAAGTATGACACCTTACATCAGCCTCTGCCCTCCTTTAGGATGATATTTATACCACAGATTTAGACGCACTGTCCCTGCACTGTTTGTCTGAATAGGACACCATTAACCCTAGAACGACTGCCGTTAGAACAGGCCTAGGTGTTGTTTTTGCATTAAAAGTGTCAGAAAATGTCTTTTTTGCCAATTGTTTTGCCCCTTTTTTCAGAAAGAGCTTAATTTTCAATAACTGGCCATTATCACTGTTATGATATTCATAATAATATATTTTAACAAATGCATAAAACAATGTGCTATAGCAAAGGAAAAAAATGAACTTGAATTTTTCAATAATATTTATGATGAAAAACTGGAAATGTTCAGAATAAAACTTAATGACATTATGGAAATAAATGTTCAACTCTTTTACAGGTGCTCAAACTACTGGTAGACAGAGCCCCTCGTTTCACTGAGAAAAACATCCATGATCGGCTTCTTTTACAGACAGTCCATCCTTTTCTGCCCTGGCTAGCGCTCTGCATATAGACATACACACACACACACACACAAACACACACACACACACACACACAAACACACACACATTAGGGCTGTCGAATGATTAAAATGTTTAACCAGATTAATCACAGAGTTACTGTGGATTAATTTTGATTAATCACAATTAAATATCATTCATTTTTAATCTATATTAATTGTGTTTCATTTTACATGAGCAGACAGACTCAAGAAGGAAGGGAATATATATGCACTTAATGGGTTTGTCATAAACTAAGCGACACATTAGCCGAAGTGCTAGCAGAATCTTCAGCTAGCATAATGTGGTATTTTAATCTGAAGTGCTTCAGTGAATAGAAAACTCCTGCCTGCAGAGAGTGCATCATACTTCATGACTTTTTCAACTGTTCCGTCTTGGTTTTGTTTGTCCTCATATTTCCATCCAGAGGAACATCGGGCTGTTTCTGCTCTTCCATCTTTATGGGTTGGTTCTATGGCCTGTCACTAACGGATCAACTGACCATTAGTTCATGCGTGACAGGAACTCTACTTGATTCAGAGTCATTCTGCACTCCAGATGGATTAATTGTGTTAAAATTTTTCATCAGATTAATCATGATGATCGATTAATCTGTTTAATGCATTGACTTTGACAGCCCTAATACATATACATACACACAATTAAATTACAATTACTTTTAAATTCACTTATAAGTGATGATTGATATTATTTGGACTTATATAGAATTGTCCTTTAAAGGACAAAATGGTTAAAACCACTGTTTTCTATGTGAACAGTCATTCATTTATCACCGAATGGCCAATAGAGATTTTAATTGACAAAAGATGGTCAGCAAAGACCCAACCCTGATGGTGGATCGAAGCCCCTTCAGCTTTTCCCTGACATTCTCATCTGAGTGTAAAACATGCATGACAACATCTTCATCCAATGAGCAGAGAGCCAGCAATGGACAGAAAGAGAAACAAAGAGACCAACACACACCATGATAGAAAGAGAAAAAAACAGAGAGGACTGCAATGACTAGAAAGGAAGAGAAACAAAGAGATACTGGTGGAAAGACAGTGTACATTCTTCTCCTTTAATTGGAGAACTCGTTAGGCTGATGGACAGAAAGACGAAGACCTCATTAGAACCGCTGTGTTGGAGCTGGGCCTCATTAAAACCACCACGTGTTAATGTTCTGCATTGGCATTTATCAAGCAGGGAGACAAATCAACTCAGAGCAAACCACAGAGAAAACAGCCAATACATGATCAGAGAAAACCTAGGGTTATTCAAGAGTAGGAATGTGTCTGAAATAAACCTGCTGATCAGTAGAGGTTTAAACACAACTGAAAACACTTTAGACTGCAACTGCAACAACTTCCAAATGACCATCTGATCTACAAGCAAAGAAGGGAAGTGATGAGGTGAAGAAGAGGTCGATGTGCAGATCAGGAGCCACGTTGATGTGTGGTGATGCAGTATTTCGCTCACCAAGAAATACTTACTCCAGTAGTTCATAGTTGGATTTCTTGTCAAGGGCATTTCCTCTCATTTCTTTAAAAAACCTCCTGAAATTGAAACCAGGCAGACACAAAATTAGCTCTATCTACGACAGATAAAGTCACATTTCAAAGAACAGAGACAAAGAACTGTAGTGAAAAAAAAGATGAGCGACCTCACCTGATTTCTAAACAGCCCAGTTTCAGAGCCACATCTTGGTCGACCTGATCTCCAATCTCCGTCATGTAGTCATACTTCACCTAAGAGTAACAAAAATGACAAGAGCATTCATGTGTTTATTAAAACATTAACTTCTCCAAACATCAAATATCAGACCATCTATTTGACAGATAAATGCACCCAAATGGCATGAGCCTCAGCTCTGACCATACATTCATGAGGACAATAGAACATATGCTTGTGTATGTGTGTGCCACTGTGTGTACCTGGTGGTAGAAATAACTGAGTGTAGGTTTGTCTTCTGTAAACTGTTGGATAAAGCCCTTTGGTAGATACCGTATCCTTAACTCATACCTATGAGGAGGAAGAAAAAAGTGAAAAAGCAATCAAAACATGAATTAACTCAACAGTGACATTAGTCATTTCTTATAACTAGGCGGAAGCAACGGCTAGGGGTATATCCCCTAATGCCCCCAATCCTTAATGATGTCATGAAGTGAGGCATCCCCACGGTGGTCAGACCAAAAACATCATATCCATGAAACTCCGTTCAGGGATATAATAAGTCACAACTATGGCAAGAAACTGTTTGTGATGCATCCACCCAAATGTTTCTGAATTTCTCCTGTGAAAGCTATAGTTTTGGAAGTGAAGTGAAGTGAAGTGAAGTGAAGGAAAGGAAAGGAAAGGAAAGGAAAGGAAAGGAAAGGAAAGGAAAGGAAAGGAAAGGAAAGGAAAGGAAAGGAAAGGAGGTTCCACTACACAAATAAAGAAGTAGTATCTCTCACCTCCACTCGTCATTGGATCTAGCTTGTTCATACTTCTCTCTGACATGTGACACGCCCATATCAGGGTGGAGCCAATGCACCTGGTCTGTGGTATGGGCGTGGCTGAGGCGAAGCCCAAAACAATTAGTCCAGCGCACTTTGTGGATGTCCAGAATCTTCTGGATGATTCCCTGAAGATGAAGACAGTGTTTAGATATACATGTTATGAATACTGTTTTATTGCCTTCCTCTAGCACAAATAATTCCTGTTTTTATAAGACCTCTGACTATAAGACAGCTTTGATTTCAGGTGCCATTCACCATGTCATTTTTGGTAAGTTTATGCCATGCAACGCTTCTGCAGTAGCACACTCAACGTCATCATGAATGTCAACATTTATTTCTGTCCAGAGTCTCACTGTCACATCACCAGTTCTAGAAAATGGGGAAGTCAGATTCCTGTGGAAGTTTTTTTCACAATTTCAGCCTGATGAGCCTGATGTGTGCGACTTTCATTTGTTTTAACTTCTGGTTGTGTTTTAAACAGTTACGGTTTGTCAACAGAGGGCGCTAGGGCACTGCCCCACCTGTTTCACATGAAGAAGAAGACGATAGGAATCACATAAAATAATTTTACAAAAACATAAATATCTAAATAAACGAGCTATACATGATACAGCCTGTGAGTACCATATATAATCTGCATTCAAGTGGAGTTCTGGGTTTCCTGTTTGGGCCCAAGGCCTCTCCCTTTAGCATATACACTCTGGTTATAAATGGCATGTGCACACTAGACCCCCTCCAATACAAGAGATAGGAGAGCATTAAGGACCGCCCACAGGACCATTAAGGACTGCCCACAGGCGTAAACGTCACTACCCCAAAAGAATCAAGACCTTCCTCAGAAATGCAATGTCACAAGATGATCTAAACCAGGGGTGAACACACTTATTTGGCTTGTGAGCTCATTTTAAAGTGACCAAGACAAAATGATGTACGTCCACTATGTGAATATATATATCAGCAGATAGTTCCATAGGTAATACTACTGAGACACATACCAACGGCTGGACAGCTCAGTGGGAGCTGAGCGTCATTTAGCCCTTTAGCCCTTATTGCGCAAATTGTGCAATAGAAAACTGGTAATGGAAACACCGAAATGTCACGAAAACTGTCAAACATCGCAAAAAAGTTTTTACGCTCTCATGAGGTGGTTATTTTAGATGTTTCCATAACAAAGTATGGCGTAAAAGTGTAAAGGAAACACATTTTGTGCATTTTCACCCAGTGGTTTTGCTGAGGCCAAATGTCTCCCTATGACCCTGGACTCAGAACAGGTGGTTCTAGTTTGTACAGGCTGACAGACACTGGCTTTAGTGGAGGAACTCAAATCAAACTCAGAGCAAACTTCTGCCTTAAACCAGCATCTTGCAAGAACTATACAGCATTTTATGAGAATTATGACATGTCACGAGACAGCTCTTTACTAGAATCCAAACACTCTTCAATGGAAACACCTACAAGTAGAAATTGGACTTTGTCCAAATTGTACAAATATTGCTTTTCTTTTGCGGAAAACTGAAATGGAAATTCAGCTAGTGACTCAGCTGAGCCTCATTTGAAAACATTTTCAGGAAGTTTGAAGTGCAGTGGAAATTGCACTTCCTGGTAATAAAAGTTCCTGGGAATTTGGTGGAAAAGGGGCTATAATGTTGCTGACCCTTGACCTGACCAATTGAACCAACCCCAGATCATGACACTGCACAGGTGTGTGCAGCAGGCACTAGGCATGATGGGTAATCACTTCACTCTGCCTCTCTTCTCACCCTGATGCACCCACATTCTGGAGCAGGGTCAGTCTAGACTATCAGACCACATGACCTTTATCCATTGAAACACCATCTAGTCTTTTTCTTCCTAACAAACTGATGGATGTTTAAGAAAAAAAGAAGCTACTCACCACATCACTTTGGGATGAATCATGATATACCACAAATAAAGTTGAAATATATTACTTTTGCTGAGTTGCCAAAACACTATAACCTATTCTGAACTAGCTACTCAGTAAACATACATTAATTTATCAAATCAGTCAGTATTTTACCACAAAATTGGACATCATTAGCAAACTGGATTATGCAATAAACATGAGCTGTGCTGATCTCTAGTTTTTAAATCTAAACACAAGCAGAAAATGTGTATTACCTCTTTTATGCACTCACAAATTTGAGGAAACTCTGTAAGAGAATGAGCAAACATGCATGACTAGGACTGTAATTTGATAGGACTTGATCCTTCAAACCATGTTGGGTATTTGGGTTCTTCTATAAACTGGGTTTATTTCAGTATGTGTCACTTTTCCATCTTTTTAGATCCAATAATCAATGGTAAATGTAGACAGATTTCCCCCAGGATGGACCTAATGATGACCTCAGATAAATGCACTAAAGTGATCCTCCTGCTCTGATCCATCCCATAATTAATG
>JAPTMW010000003.1:3191111-3201464 GCA_029822955.1 Ostorhinchus angustatus
CCTCTGGAGGTGATTCTGTCTGATTTTCAGTGGGATCAGATATTTGGACTGAAATGAGACAAATACACTGGGTCAGATTTAGATTTTTTCCAGTGCAGCACTTGTACCAGCCTTAAATCACAATGGAATGTAAATGTAAAGGATTTTTTTGAGTACAAGTAATATACACACTTAAATCTAAAATCCTGTAGAGCATCATCTTGAAAATATACATTTAAAATAAAGAGAAGGTGACAGTTTAATCCAGGACATGGAGTTTATTTTACAACTGAGGATAAAAGAATGCCATTCTGAATAACTGAATCAATGATAAAATCTGGAAATCTATCAATGTGTGAGAACGGATTTTTTTTTTCATGTTATGTACATGTACATCAGATTCGATGTCAGTAAAGTTTCATCATTTTCTGTAAACCACACTAATATTCACTGGAAAAAATGGACAATGTGGTCTGACAATAATTTGTAGCTTTGTACATTTCCCCCATATTTGTCTACAAAATAACATTATAAAAATGCACACAGTACAAATAATGCTGAACTGTAAAGAGCAAGATATGCTGACATACATGTATACATACTTGCTTTTTATTCATACAGTAAGTTTAAACTTCATTAAACGGTAGCTTCACAATAATAAAATTTGTAGCCTACTAACGCAAACACTGTACATGTTGAAACAACCAGGAAATTATATTGTACTAGAGAAACAAAAAACATTTTGTGAGAATGCCTTTGATTTTAATGAGAACAATACAAGGCTCCGTTCAGACTGCAGACAAATGTGGCCCAAATCCGATTTTTTTGCCCATGTGACACCTGCATCCGATCTGTTAAAGACAGTTAGAGCGATTTTTTCAAATCCGACCCAGGCCACTTTCATATGTGGTCCTAAATCTGATACGTATCTGATATTTTCCAATGCGACTTCAGTCTGAACGGACAGGTCGCATATATCCGACCTCTGCGTCAATGAAATGCGACAAACGTCACAATTCTGCATCCCAGGAGGAGGAGCGGCGGGAAAAAAATATTCCTTTTCGTAAACACAGTGCGTGTCTGCGTGGTCACATATTCCATCAGGACCTCTTTAGTCCATGTGGGTCACTTCAGGGTCACATTCAGTTCAGAATCAAAACTGATAGAAGTCGCATTTAATGTGGGATATGAACGAACACACAAAAAAATCAGATTTCACCAAAAAAAATCCAAATTGTGCATTAAGACCTGCTGTGTGAACGTAGCCATAGAGTCAAGAAGTTCTATAATTCCACTACATTGCAATGTTGAAAAGGAGAATCAAGTCAAACCAATGTTTGTCTGTTTACCCATATATTTCTCCATCAATGTACACTTCCTTAAAGTGCTGAAATCATTGTAATGACTGTATTTAGAATACCGTCTTTCCAATGGTGAATTTCATAACTGCACACCTTCATATAAACAGTTATATCTGAAATGTGTAAAACAGGGTTATCAATTTGTCATCAGGAAGGAGATGAAATCTCATTAGATATAATATGCTCACAGATTTACATAAAAACATGCACAAACTGTCTCATAAATAATATGCAAGTTGTGTTGAAATATATTTTTAAAAAATCATCCAAAAACAGTGATCAAATTAAGAGTATTGTCCAGTTTTAAAACCGATGGACTATTCCCCAAGGCTCAGGTAAGACGCAGTGCATTGAGAAAGCAACAATCAGTCAGTGACTACATAGTGCCATGGCTGCTGCGCCTACTTACATTTGGTGTGTTCAGGTCACCAAAGAAAAGAAGAAGAAAAAGAAGAGGAAGAAAAAGTTTTAAAAAGCGTTGAGCTGTTGCAGTGAAAGCTCTTACCATTGTGAAAAACAGACTACTTACAGAATGTGGTATTAAAGCTACCGTAGCTCCATTATAAGATGTGTTGTCGTAAAAATGCTGAATACAGTTGTGGCACTACCTGTAATGACAGATTGTAGCTTAGGGTTATAGTGCAACAGGAATCTGTCATGCTATGAGCTTTTTCTCACTTCACTGTTTATCAAACTTTTCTAACTCCTTCACAAAGATAAGATGGTCCTCTGGTGACTTTCCATGTGTTTTGCAAAGGTGCAGTTTGATTGCATGTTTGCTCACAAAGGTCCGATTGCACAGTTTGCACTGAAACACTGAGCCAGTGTCTTCGTCTGTAAGTCCAGAGGAACTAAAAGTCTTGTGCTCAACTTGGTTTACCGCTTGCTGCTCTATTATATCTATGGAAAGTTTGGAAAGGTCCTTTAAAGTAAAACCAAGGTGGGTCTCCAGGTGGTGAATGTAGGAAGAGGGAGTTCTAAACTGAGAAGCACAGTCACTACACAAAAACAAAGGTTGGCCAGAGTCAATGTTTTTTAGGAACTTTGTGCCCCCTGTCCGTTTTAATTGGTATTTTACATTGGCCAGCCAATGTGAGATAGTAGTCATGGAGAGACCAGTGAATTTACAGATGTGGACCCGTTCCTGGGGCCCTAAGTCACTAATTACAAACTTTCCTTCAGGAGTCTCCCTGAGACTAGAAGCAAATTGGGCCTGAAGAATAAGGAGGTGCTGGGGATTCCAGTTTGACTGTCGGCCTTTGCGTCTTTGGATTGGAGACAGCTCCTCCAAGCCCTCCTCAAAAGTACAGCCATCAACATCTGACTTCTCAGACATGGAAGATGGGGTGGTAGACTTTGGTGTCAAACGGCCAGTCAGATTTTTGACCATGTCCGATATATCCATCAGTGCATTCTCCCGTAGCGGTGGAGATGAAGACTGAGAGAAATTTTTGAAAGTGGGCTTGTTGTTCACGCTATTGTTGTGTGGGACAGACGACGTATGCTTAGCTGCACTTCCATTGGTGCTTTTAGATTTTGTCAAATCTATGGGTTGATCATCATCGTCCTGACACTGACTGACAGCATCTACTTGTTTAATTAGAGCAGAGTTGTTGTTAATCTTATAAAGTGTTGCAAACGGATCTGTGAAAGGGGTTGCCACTTTAGCAGCTTTCCCTAAGTGGTTGTTCATGACAGACTGCAAAGCACTGAGAGGGTTGACCAGCGGCTGCTCAGGTGAGTGATCAGTGATGATGCTCAGGTTATTACAGCCATTGCATGCAGGTTTTTTTGGTGACTCAACGTCACTCTTTATCTGTGTATCAGTTTTACAGTCTATCTGCTCCTCTTCTATGCTCCTTAAATGGTCTTCCACAGCAGCACTTGTGACTGCTTTAGAGAGGTTTTCTGGACTGGATAAAGTCTGTTTATCCTTCAGATTTGGTGACTTTGTAGACCTGCACTTATTTTCTAAGGCTTTTTCGTCTTTTTCATTCTTCACTGAAGTTTTTCCTGTCACCTTTTCCACTAGCTCCTCCATGGCCAGCACATTACTCTTGTGACTTGGAGGTGGAGAGGGGCTATTTGGTGAGTGGATTAGAGTTCCTAAATCAGACGACAGTACCTTTAAACTGTTGTTGCTGAACAAAGGCTGAACCTGTGCACATGAAGGCAAGGTAGACTTCAAAGATCCATGCAGTTGATAAGCAGCATGAATGCTTGGGTATCCACCCCAGGTTGGTGTGCCTGTCTGGGCCTTGCTGATTGCACTTGAAACTGTGTTCTCCAAAGATTTAAGAATATCCAAGCCACCTTTAGGTGTCTCTTCTAAGTCTTCCTCTCTCAAATATTGGTATGATCTTGTCTTTTCAGGTTTATCAGTCTTTTCTGGAGAATCTTCTTGCTCCTCTTTTATTTTTTTCTCTGGTTCTTTTGTTTCTGTCTTCTCATCCTCCACATCACTGTCATTCATTTCTTCTTTTTTCTCCTCAGGACTAGCAGGCGGCAATGGGGAGTCAGGTTGCGACTTTCCATTGGGAGCTGGGAGTCTTGTGGTGGTTGGTGGTAAAGGGATGGACTGAATTTTTTCCTCAATGACAGGATCAAAAACTAACTGCTTGCCTTTTTTAGAAGCTGAATTGGTGACTTTCAGAAAGTGCCCTGTGACCATCATATGAGCTGTCAGTTGCTGCAGGGTGTCATGTGAGCTCCCACACTCCATACATTTGAGAATTTGTGCCTTGCGTGCCTCAAATTGCCAAGTGTAACTGGCCCCATTTTGGTAGCCATATCGATTGTTAGGGGTGACATAGGGATTGGCCACTTTTTGGTCTTTGGGTGTCTCGCCCAGAAGTATGCCAGATGATACAGACTCTGGGGAGCTTGGTGACATCAAGTCTTGAAATGCTCTTTTTTTGGTTGGAGGTACCAGCTTTGAGGTGAGGGCTGGCATCGGTTCCTTCAGAGGCACTTTCTGATAGTGTTTTGTTTTGATCATGTGAACACTAAGATCTTGCAGGGATTCAAAAGAATGGCCACAGTACATGCATTTGAGAACTTTTTGGGCATCTTCCTTTCCTTCCATTTCCAGAAGAGAACGTTTGCGTGGCTTGGACCACTTCTTACCTCGATCATCCTCAGAATCTTTATTGTCATCACGGTAGTGGCCAGTTTCATTCATATGGACCGTCAGACCAACCAAAGTGTCATAGGCTGCACTACAGTCCTTACACCTGAACTTGCTGGCACCTGTAAATACAGGGCCATAGAGCTTATTGTTCTGCCTGTAGAGCTGCACTGTGCTGAAAAGGCTAGGTTCAGGGAGGAGTTGGTATGGAGTGTGCTGTAGCGTTTTGGCTAATGCTGCCTGGTGCCAATCATAGGCTAAGCCTCCAGTGTTGCTGGAGCTTACATTGGTGCCACTGTTGCTGTTGCTAGATATTGTTCTTGAGGTGGTACTGCTGGTGGTGACATTAGTGGAAGCCGAGGCATTACTAGTGCTACATCTGCTCTTCACATGGATGTTGCCCTGGCTTTGACTGTTCAGGAACCCATTACTCCCTTTGTGATTGCTCCCATTGCCGTTGCTAGCGGTAAAATTATTCCCCTGTTTACTTTTCAGCACATCCAGAGCAATACTGGACCAGGAAGCATCTGAAATTAGGTTTGCATAGACAGTTTTCATTTTTGCCAGACTGTCCTGTAATGAGAGGCCGTTCATAAACTCTTCATTCTCTCCTAACTTCTCCTCTACCTTCTCCTGATCATTGGAGGAGGACATGGTCTTGAGGTCGACCAGCTGATCACTGGTGCTGCTGAGCGGAGAGGCGTATCCAGCATCTGGGTTGGTGCCATTGCTGAGCGGAGAGTTCTGGCAGCTGTAGTGATCTCTGCCGTCCTCTTCGTCATTGAACAGATAGTCTGCATCTTGACCATCCAGTGAAAGGCCATCGTCCTGCAGATGCTCCTCTTCATCGGTCTTGTCCACTTTAAATTCATCTTCAGGTCCGTATGCTGAAAAGCAAAGAACAAGAAAAGCTGACTTTAGATTTTTAATTTGTAATATTTGCATACAACAGAGGAGACTGACATGAGTCACAGACTTATCACCCTGACTATATAAATGCCGTAGGTGCAATAACCCCTAAAGAGATTTTTGTCAATAGTCCCTACAGAGGACACAGGTTTGCAGTAATAAAATGGCAAACATCCATATCTTGACAGTGACAGATAGTCTTCTTCACAGCACTGCCTAATGAAGCTATTGAACAGTATAGCTGTGCGAGGGTAGAGAGCAGAGATGAGCCTCTGAAATATTTCCACTGAGTTTAAAAACTGGGAAACAAGCAAAATTTCTAATTATGCCAAGAACAAGTCGTCAGAGTAGATGATGCTTATTAATCATAAGATGGGATGTTGTTACTTCACAATAAAAGACAATTTTCCTTCCATACAATTGTAACAAAAACAGGAAACAGAGAAATGCGGCTCAACGACAGATCTTTTACCTTAGGAATATCTAGAGATAACAAAGATTTATTACAAGGAGTCTTGGTGCACATGCAGGCATTCAATAATTCTATCAAACACACAAACATCTCTGCAAATCTACAGTATATGAAAGAATGTTGTCTTTACAGGCGATTTTCAGCATCCATTTTGTTACTCCATTAGAAGGACCATTGGTATCTATTCCTGAATTTGATTTGCTCAGTTCTTCCAACATGCCATACACACAGGACTATGGATTCACAGCTATGAGATAGTGGAGGAAAATGCCAGCTGCATGGGCCTTGCCAAGCCACGGTTGGCTGGAGTCAACTTGGCATCGACTGTGGAAGTCCTCACAGCGTGATGCTAGGAAACAGCCAGTGGACATGACAAGCCGTGTTGTTACTGCCTATGCTCCCTGAGTACTTAAAGCATCAAGAGTGCCATTTTAGAAGGACACAGAAGGAGAGATTTATAGTATCAATAGAAAATGGCTGGTTGTTCTGTCAAACTTGCACCGAATTTCACTGATCATTTGCTACTAAAATGTGAAGTCCAGCTGCCAAAGACTTACGGAAGTCACACAGGAAATATCACTATAATTACAATATTAGAAAAGAGACAAGGTTTAAAAATGGAACCTGATTGAGAAAGGGGAAAAGAGAGGGTTAACTATGCTAAGGCAGCTCCCCCATCCATCCCTCATAAGATGCTTGTCTGAGGTGCCAGAATCAGTCTCCAGTGAGGAGGCAGATGTGCTGTCAGCTTCAAACAGCATGTAGCTCTCTATCCCATAATCGGAGTGGACATAATACCTGATGTTTGGAAGGTGCCAGTTACTGCAGCCTGGGAAAAGCTGGGGCTCCAGCAGCTGCATCACTGCCGAGTATGCGCAAGGATTTGAGTACGAGCTCCAGTAATAAAGATGTAAAGCACATCCTCTCAGTTGTTGATTACATTAGTAAAAATAGTTCCAGTATCCCTGTACGTCAGCGTCATGTTCTATCCAGAATCAATCCCCAGTTGAATGTGTGAGGTTGTCAGGTTCTGTCTCTGTGTTAAGAGTCCTGGGGTCTGGATGCAGATCAATCTGCCAATAGAACTAATTCAACTAATTCAATCAAACTCCATATATGACTTCTATCAGTGATCAATAGGAACTATATTGATATCTCTAATCATTTACATGTTATAAACCATCAAAATATGGGCCATTATAAAGAAAGGCACATTTTTAATATCTATATTATAACAGGGAAGTGGACTCTGTGTGTGTGTCTGGGGCATCACACTAACTCTGTACACAGCTGACTGCTGCAGTTTGTCATACTTATGTATTTTTGGTCAAAGAACAAACTAGTAAAAATGACAAGTTGATAGGACCAATGTTTTTGTGAGATACTGGTAATTCTGGAATACAATAGCCTTACAATCACGTTGCTATGCCCAGAATCATAGAATCATCACTGAAGTGGGATACCTAACAACAGATAAACAATAGAGCCATGTTGCCATGGAGTCAAATTTCTTGTGCAGAAACAGACCTGCCAGCTGAGAGGTTATTCAACTGGAAATGTGAGTAGAATTTACCAAGGAAGTAAAGAACTGAAGTGGATCAGAGGTCAGTTTAAAACTACCACGTCTAGACCCTGTGGTTCCACATGGGTCAACGTACCACTGTTACAATATAAACCAACAAAATATGGACCATTATTAAGCACATTTTTAAGTATTTCAAATATTGGTAAAAAAAAATTCAAAAATCTAAATTTGTCAAAATTGTGAACACACTTTGTAGACATTGTTCAAAGGAAGCTACATAAAATGCAAATGGCGATGAAGATGATGTTGGAGGCAGCACCTTCACAGTAGCTCATGGCCTATTGGCTGGCAAGATAAAAAGTGGCATTTGATCACTGTGAAGTCTTAATTATACAAGGTTTTTTATACTAGGTGTCTTCACTGAAAGTTTGTAACAGGCATCAGTGTCACAGTCACTATTATGCACCACAAACTCTCTTGTGCGGTGCCAAAATAATATTTGACCTCATACATAAATTTTTTTCTCCAAGACCTCTAAAAAACTGTGCTCTCAATCTAACTGCATGTATACATATATGATCTAGTCATATATTATTAGATTTTTCTAACCCTTGGTTATAATAAGTATATATTTGAGCCAGTGGAGGGGACTGTACATACAATCAGGACGCCACCACCTCCACATCATTCTGATCCAGCAAAAAAACATACAAATCACTCATTTTAGTGAGAGTGCTAAAGTACTAGGCTGTAACCTTTTGTCAGTGCAGCTCTGCAGCTTCCTTTCACCCTGTCCTGTCTATCCTATCTACATGCAGCCCACTTAATTGCAAAAACAAAACAAACTGAACCAGTCAATGTGGGAGAGTAGTTAAAGACAAAGCAGCTTAACTGACAAAGTGAGAGAAACCTGAAAGGAGTTTAAACACACACAGATACAGCTCACAACATTCTGTCCATATGTTTCCTTGACAGTCATCAGAGTTAGGACTGTGTCGACGTTAGGACTGTGTCAACGTTAGGACTGTGTCGACATTAGGACTATATCGGAGTCAGGACTGTGTCGACATTAGGACTGTGTCGGAGTCTGGACTGTGTCAACGTTAGGACTATGTCGATGTTAGGACTGTGTTAGAGCCAGGACTGTGTCGGGGTCAGGAGTGTGTCGAGGTCAGGACTGTGTCGTGGTCAGGACTGTGTCAGAGCCAGGGCTGTGTCGGAGTCAGGACTGTGTTGACGTTAGGACTGTGTCGGAGTCAGGACTGTGTCGACATTAGGACTGTGTCGGAGTCAGGACTGTGTCGACATTACAACTGTGTCGGAGTCAGGACTGTGTCGATGTTAGGATTGTGTCGATGTTAGGACTGTGTCAGAGCCAGGACTGTGTCGGGGTCAGGAGTGTGTCGGGGTCAGGACTGTGTCGGGGTCAGGACTGTGTCAGAGCCAGGGCTGTGTCGGAGTCAGGACTGTGTTGACGTTAGGACTGTGTCGATGTTAGGACTGTGTCGACATTAGGACTGTGTCAGAGTCAGGACTGTGTCGACATTAGGACTGTGTCGGAGTCAGGACTGTGTCGACATTAGGACTGTGTCGACGTTACAACTGTGTCGGAGTCAGGACTGTGTCAACGTAAGGACAGTGTCGATGTTAGGACTGTGTCAGAGCCAGGACTGTGTCGGGGTCAGGAGTGTGTCAGAGTCAGGACTGTGTCGAGGTCAGGACTGTGTTGACGTTAGGACTGTGTTGACGTTAGGACTGTGTCGACGTTAGGACTGTGTCGGAGTCAGGACTGTGTCAGGGTCAGGACTGTGTCGGAGTCAGGACTGTGTCAGGGTCAGGACTATGTCTGAGTCAGGACTGTGTTGGGGTCAAGACTGTGTCAGAGACAGGACTGTGTTGACGTTCGGACTGTGTCGACGTTAGGACAGTGTCGACGTTAGGACTGTGTCGACATTAGGACTATATCGGAGTCAGGACTGTGTCGACATTAGGACTGTGTCGGAGTCTGGACTGTGTCAACGTTAGGACTGTGTCGATGTTAGGACTGTGTTAGAGCCAGGACTGTGTCGGGGTCAGGAGTGTGTCGAGGTCAGGACTGTGTCGGGGTCAGGACTGTGTCAGAGCCAGGGTTGTGTCGGAGTCAGGACTGTGTCGGAGTCAGGACTGTGTTGGGGTCAAGACTGTGTCGGGGTCAGGACTGCGTCGGAGTCTTCTCCATCTCCTCCTTCACCTTCTCCTCCTCTTTCTCCTCCTACCCCCACCTCTCTTTCTCCTCCTCCTCTACCCTCTCCTCCTCTAACCCCCCTCTTCATCTTCCTCCTCCTCCTCTACCCTCTCCTCCTCTAACCCCCCTCTTCATCTTCCTCCTCTTCCTCCTCCTCCTCCTCCTCTCCCACCCCCCTCCTCCTCCTCCTCCTTCACCATCTGTGTCAGAAAAGCTGCGGGTGCCACCGCCGGCTAATAAGGCAATCAGAGATGGAAAAGATGCTGACACGGCGGCTTTCCAGCGTCACTCAGAACAAAAGAGGAAGAGGAGAGCGAGGGAGGGAGGGGATAGGGAGGGGATTAAAATGGGGGTTGAGGGGAGTAAGAGGTGTGGGGGAGGTGTCTGTTGTGGTTGTCAGTCAAAAACGTAAGCCCACTTTGTGCTGTCAGGGAGGATAGGGAAAAGAGGGGAAGTTCTGAAAAGAAGAGAAAAGATGTGTTTAGGCCCGAGAACAAGAGGTGAATGTCTGCATCTGTGACAGAAAAGACACGACAGGGAAACAAGCGCAACAGCATCAGCCACGTCTGAGATGGAGGAGAGCACCAACAAAAACAGGAGGGCTCCCCTGGGGCCGGAGCCACCAAGTTTTTAAGGCCCTGTAGAGGTGTGGTTGATGTGTGTGTGTGTGTGTGTGTGGCGATGTGGGACACAAGCCAATTTAAAATAAAATACAGAATATAGCATTTTTAAAAATATCAGAACAATTTTTCAAGT
>JAPTMW010000003.1:4375175-4388930 GCA_029822955.1 Ostorhinchus angustatus
GCTGTCATCATGTGGATTCATGTACCGCTATATTTACTGTCAACTTCCACATATACGTGACCTCACTTATTGATGACCTCACTTATTGATGACGTCAGTGTCCCATTGTGTCCGTAGAACTTCCCTACCCCTTGTGAGTCCGTCCGAAGTGTACTTCAAAAACGAGTGGACTCCAAAACGAGTGCTAGGGGCCAAGGGGGAACTTTGGGACAGGGCCAATGGACTCAATAGCCCCTTTTCCACTACAGGAACTTTTATTTTACCAGGAACTTTGAAAAACCTCGGCATGTTTCCACCAAAATTACCCAGGTAAAAAACAAAACCAAAAAAAAAGCTTTCCCTCGATCCTGAACTTTCCCTGGGAAAAAAAAAAGTTTCTTTTTCTGGTGTAGGACTTTTTGGATTCCGAGGACAGGGCTGTGCTAAAGAACCCTAACCACTTTTACACAAAGGTCCCGGAAAGAAGGTGAGATGGTGATCCCACCTTTTTGCCACCATTGATCAATTTGCACAGCCAAGCCAAAGGAGTAACAGAGGTGATACAGGCTAGACTTTTATAAAGTGGACCTGTAGTCCAGAATCAAATGGGCAGTGATGTAGCCTATAGTAAGACGTATAACTTGTGCATCAGAAATGCCCCGAGCACAGTCTTTCACCATTCCACCAATGTTATCATGGATAGTCCTCTGCCCAAAGTGACTACAGCTCAAGGATCTCGCCACTCCCCAGTTCGACATCTTTCTGGTCATGTTGATATTTTTGTTTACTGTACAAAGCCCACGCTCATTTTTAAATTTTCCCATAGAAATGAGGTATTTGATTCTTGTAGTAGCTGGATAACTAATGAACTAAACATCAAAGACTAAGTGAGGATCAATGAAATAAATATGAAAATTAATATCAAACTAGCCATTAAAAATAAGGCATTTCTATGTGATCCTTCTTAAAAGTTCCACTTGAGAACCCTAATAATTCCTATTGGCCACTACTAAAGCCAGGTTCTACTGATACTGTCCTCTTTGCTCCGAATGGATTAATCTGTTCATCTCCACACTCGAGCTGAAACTGTCACTAGAGGATGGAGAAATAAGGCTACAGAACAATAGGAGACAAACATCTCTACACACTATCATAATGATATTTTCCCATTTATTCACATTTTACTAGCTTAAAATTTTATCTCCACTATCTGAAAAACTAAATTGACAATGCATCAGTGCAATTCATTCATTCATTACATACAGCTTGTTGACACATATAGTGACTAGACCTTATGGAGAGCACTTTTATTTCATACAGTCCCGCCTTTCACAGGTGCCACATGGTACATATCCATAGTGAACCCAGTCAAATGAACAGGCAATAAAACATTGCTTTTGCCACAGTAGACTTTGGTTTGCCCGGGTAGCCATAGTGACAGGGAGGTTGCAAAGTGAACCCTACCATGTTGCACACGTGAGGCGATGGGAGCTTATGAAAGAAGAATTTGCATTGAAACATAAGGTTAAATGAAGCGCACTGAGGCTCAGGCACGGTGAAAAAACAACCCTGTGACCCTCTCTTCATGGTCCTACATGAGGCCCACATTTCATTTGGACAGCCCAAGAACGAGCAAGTGAGACAGACAGAGAGACGGGGAGAGAGAGGGAGATAAAGAGAGGAAAAAGAAGCAGAGGAGGGGGAGAGTCTGTGCCTTTGCACTCCCCACTCTGCCCCCGCTCTCTATTTTTGTTTCCTTTTTTTGTGCATGCTCAACGCACACACTCACAGTGCAATGGATTTTCAACTTGGCCCTCATCAGTTGTGTGCCTGATGAAACAAACACTGACAGCCTCTTTACATTTGTAAAGGCCCCTGCAGCAGCTGTGCTTGTCCCACACACACCATGCATGCACACAAAACATGCACTCACTCACACACCACCTTTGAATCGGAGGCCTAGCCCCAGCTGGGGCCTACAGGAAGAGCAGACTCTGCACAAAATGGCCCTGGCCACACTGAGGTGCACTCTGCCGAGCTCTCCTGCTAACACTTGCATTTACAAACACATGCCCAGTGTGTGTCATGTTTCGTTAGACAGAACACTGCCACACATTAGCACTTGCCACCTCATTCACTATACAGAGCTATTCCTCAACCACTGTCAAGAAAGGCAGCAACAAATTAGAACAATACATCAAAAACAGTCGTTTTAAACACAGTCACTTTAATGGTGAAAGATCTTTGGTTATGTTCTGACACTGGAGCTACAGCAAGTATTGAGTTAATCAACTGTCAACCATTAAACTAATTGCCAACCATTTTGATAATCAATTAATTCGTTTAAGTCAACCATCAGAAAGGCAGCAACAAATTAGAACAATACATCAAAAACAGTCGTTTTAAACACAGTCACTTTAATGGTGAAAGATCTTTGGTTATGTTCTGACACTGGAGCTACAGCAAGTATTGAGTTAATCAACTGTCAACCATTAAACTAATTGCCAACCATTTTGATAATCAATTAATTCGTTTAAGTCAACCATCAGAAAGTTCAGATCAGCTGCTTATTTTGATCTTCATCTGAGGAGTCAAAGTGTACCATTCCTGTTATACATTATTTGTAATATTTATCCATTACTTTCCTCCTCTGTGGCACTAAACTGAAGATCTTTGGTGTTAAAAACCAAATAATCTATTTGAGAATATCATATTTATCATCAATTTTCACATTTTTTTTATCAACCAAACTACTAATTGATTAATAGATTAGACAGATTACTTGACAAAAATAATTGTAAACCGCAGCCCTGGCTTGTCTTGTTTGCGTTTATTATTAAACCTCATTTGCCATTCTAGCAAAGTCATAAAATGACTGAAGAATTGTAATATAATTCACATATATGCGTTTGTTGGCTGCAGACAGTGAAGGTGGTGGGGTAACAACTCACACTCATGTTACAGGGGAAATGGTTCAGCCAAGCATGTATAATTGTCTTACGCTAATTAAGAGGTGGGGGGGGGGCAATAGAAGGGGGAGGGGTATCCATAGGTTCAATCCCCCCACCACCACCCCACCCGATGATTTTAGCTTCTTCAGGTTGTCATACAAATGTGAAACTTTGTGAGGTGCAGTATTCAGTCCAAGCCAGACTTAATATATCAACTACAGCTGCTGAAAACACATGACAGATGTGACACACATGTGCACACACAGGACAGAAACATGCATCCTGCAGTCGGACACATAACTGCACCATTTTCCCAGTAGTAGCAGCAGACCCAGTGCTCTGGCTCCAGTTCTAATTATACAAAATGAGTTAGCTATAGACTAAATAAAAAAAGCTTGTCTAATTTTAGAAAGTGTGACATTTTTGGCCATAATGGTCTGACTTCATGTGTAATGGGGACTTTTGTTTCAGTTAATCATCACTGCTATGGCATATCCCATTTCCTCAATTCAAAATAGATCTTTACAATCAACTTCTGAAACAACTTTAATGGCACGAGGCAAGTCAGATGAAAAAAAAAAAAAAAAAGTTAGTCAGTCTCAGAGGAACCCTGTCATGGTTGGATATTTACTAAATTTAATGCTGACTGGGAAAAGGGACACTGAGTGATGTGAATACATCTGGTCCAAACGTTACTCACGTGAGTCTGGCTTTCAGTGTGTCACATTACAAAAAGATCAATACAGCAGGAAAAAGCTCATTTTTCAACATTTTTAAATACTGTCTTCACTGGAGGTAACCTGTAAGCATTCTCCCAACAAAGCACAATGAGGCTGATTCCATAATAAGCTCATGTTGCCATGTGAAGACACACAGATGTTTTTAAATAACTTCCTTTGGGGGATTTCCCATCAGGTACAGCATGCTCTGGGCTATAATAACATGCTATGTTACAAAATTTGATTTAGGTGTCAAAATGATTTATTTATTTTTTCATACATTTGCCAGGGAAAATAACTTATTAGGCTAAAAACACATCAACACTTAATACCTGGAAAAAGTTTCATGGAGAATAGTGTAATGATTGTTAGATTACTTGTGATTTCTTGTTGTAATTCCATCCAGCAATTCATCATTTGTACACTGTCAACATCTCATTGTCTTACAACAATTTTATACCAATTAGTTACTAACTGTTGATTAATTTACAATGGTTATAATACTTGACTTAAAGAGATCAGTTGTCAATTTAGCTTTCTTGATCTGAATATTTTCTGGAGTTTTTTCTCCTCTAAGACAGTAAACTGAATATTTTTGGGTTCTGGGAGCCATTTACAGAGTTAGGGCACTTTTCCAGAATGATTTAGCATTTTATTGAAATTAATTGACAATGAAAATAATCCTTGTTCCGCCTTTAATACCTTAAACATTTCATGTATCTTTTGTCTCAATAGCACTTCCTTTAAAAGTCACACAGAAATGTCGACTTATCCCAAATTTCTCACAGTGGGATAAGACTTATTTTCAAAGGTGTACGCAGTAGTTTGCCATTAGTTTGTACGCAGCTTGAGAATGTTTCTGAATCGATGCGACCAAGTCTGTCCCTATGACTAATTGTTCAACTCTACTTAAAACCTGTTGCTCCGTTCCATAAACGCACCATATGTTCGATCAGAAATGCACGAGACAGTGTTTTCGTCTTAGTCCAGTGTAAAACTGAAGGAGCAAGCAGTGTTTTCGAGGCAGTGCACATGGAGTTTTTAGGATGGGGTATGTGGTGGTGGAGGGGGCGGTGAGCTCTGCTGATTTCAACTCCACAGCATGAGCATGCATTATATGCCTCGTGCAATTAAACGCTACAATGTTTCCGGACGATCAAGTCACAAGAACAATATAGGGGGGGAAATCCACCAGAAAAGTGCAACAAACTTTATTAAAGCTTAGATACAGAGGGCCGGCGTGCAACGTTCACCTTCCAAACCCACACAAGGGAACTTAGTGGAACCATTCACACTTTGCCAGATTAAAACTCTTTGTGTGATTCACACAGCAGGGCGATTAGCTTTAAACCAACCCTAAACCCTGAACCCGGACTGCAATTTCAACCCATTTGAGGACGAACTGTTTTGATTTATCAGTTCCTTCCATAGAAATTCGCCCGTGTTACTTGCAGAAAGAAAATGGTTGCTTCTTCGCTTCATACATGAGCCCCTGCAATGCGACTGAACGAACACACAGGCTCTTTAAAAGACCGGATCATTCACAACCACATTGGGCTCAGGCACACCAACTGGTCCCGTTTAACCCGAATTTCGTAGCTTCTGGGGGACGGGACCCAAACGCTTGTAAGCTAATCCCCTGTAGTATTGCAAAAAAAGAGAAAAATGGAGTTATCCCTGAGCAGACTGCTGCAATATCTGTTCGCTCACAGAGGTCACCCGGAGACCTACGAAATTACTCGACTGTGCTGGACTTTATCTTTCATAGCGGGATTATTAGCAAGAGCACTAGCATAACAACAAGCCCAAGAGTGTCTGCCCGACGTTTCAAGTGTTGGAAATTGCACGAATATGCTGAATTTGGTGACCCCCTTTCCCTCCTGCTCTCCCTCACTCAGTACGGAGAAAATTAAAGAGCCACAACAGTCCGCGAAACATGTCGGTCTTGCCAGCCCCACAGCAAAAAAATTAAAACACAACAGCAAGAAACACGGGGCTAGCTTAGATATGAACTCGCTATATTAGCTTGAGCATATGAGGGCTTTCACTTATATACTGTTGAGCTAAGAGCTTAGTTTTAGAGCAGCGATAAAATGCTCAGCATGGGACGAAATGGAAGCCGAAATAGCTGAGCCATGGCCGACAGGCTTGTCTTCACGGCTCTGAATAGGAAGAAATGGAGAGCGAACAAAAGCCTTTTCTGAATACACTTTGCCAAGTCCTTTAATTTGTAACGTGCCCCAGCTTTATCGCCTTACTAACACACACTATGCATCCCATACGACGCGTACAAACGAGTCCAAATGTGAGGAACAATCTCCCCCATAACAGCCGATGTTCAAATAGCCTAAAACATGTCGATGTCGAAGAAACACTGCAACACAGACACTGAATAAACATTGCTGTCTCTTTAAATAAAAACCATGTAATTGCTAGCACACTGGGCTAACTTATAGTGGTAATCTTTTCAAGCATATCTGACCCAAATAGTAGCCAGGCTGCCTCATGGTAACCTTCACAGACCGTGATGAAAGTTTATGCATTTTTATCGAAACGAGCAAGGCAAACTTGAATAGCAATAGCACTCAAAGCAAATATATGTTTGTACTTACGTATTTCTTTTGAATGATATTCCTCTTAGGTCTTTCCTTGCTCATTATGCAATCCCCAAAATGTTTGGCTATAAAGAGAATGGCCACATGAATTTCTTTTCTTTGACTCTCGCCTCTCCCGGAGCACCACCAAATGACGATTTAAATCCCCGGCTCTGTAGGAAACGCTTGCTGGCTTTGCAGAATCCCCCTTCGATATTTCTCCCCTTTTAGACTACTCGGATATAAATCCCAACGAAAAAATACAATTCAAGGGTCGACGACGAAAAGAGACGGACTGAACCCAAACTCACTTGGGGATATCATAGTCAAAACAAATGCACAACAATAAGTTCCATTGGCCAGAACAGCTCGGCTTCTCGTCTCTGCGCACTCACTCCCGGCTCTTTTCAAATACATGAATAGACTTGAGGTGATGTCAACAAGTTACATGTTGTTGGAGGTGTGAATACGACGAGGAAATTAATAAATAAAATGAAAATAAAACGTTAGATGTCGCGTCTCTGTAATTTTCTTGGCTGGAGCCTGCGGTCGACGAGAGAGCTCTCCAGCGGCGCTGCTATACTGATTGAGTGACTGAGGCTGAGGAAGAAAGGAGCAGCTCAGCCTATCACGGAGCGCACCATTCAGCGGCAACTTCAAAACCCCACGGAGGCAGCGCTCAGCACCGGCTCCAAGACACGGACGGCTTCACGGGTGGAAGTGGGACCTGCTACAGTCACGTCATGGCGATCTCAACTATACCTCAGTTCAGTTGAGTTTCAGTTTGTTTCGAATATGCAGAAAAACAAATAAAATAATCCTCCCTTAGTGCCTAGAAATAAAAAAATATTTCAAGAAAACATAGAAACGCATACATATACATGAAAACAGCATATAGTGACTTCATTTACATACTCAAAAAGGAATAGGAGGAAGTGTAACATTTAGTCCCACCCCTTCACCACACGACAGTCTATCACTGAGCTTCCTACCAGCGTTAGACTGGACGAAAAATCCACTCCATTAGATGTTTTTGTAAATTGTTAACTCCAATTGTCATTTTCACTAAATACACGTACATACATACTTACCCACTTATATTGACTTAAAAAAAATTATATATATATATATCCTTAAAGACAACACAAAATGAATGAACAACAAAATAAATTATTAAATAAGGTGAAATACAGGAGTCAAAAACAAAACAAACAAACCCAATTTTATACCATGTATAAACCATCTCTTTACACCTCTTTTTAAATGGACTGATGTTTGGACATTCTTTGAGCTCCACCTTCAACCTGTTCTAAAGTTTTACTCCACATATTTTAGTTTTCAGCTACACATACATGTCATGTATATACAATGGCAGTACAGTGGTGCCCAAACAGCTTCAGAATGGCACCTAAAGGTAGAAGTTGTGTCTCCTCCAGCATATAAAATTGCACTATGGATTATACATTTTAAATTGTTTTCATCTTATTTCACATCATGTTGTTTTAGATTTCATTTATGCGTTCATGTCCATTCTGTCTGTTTGGGTCTTTTTTGTCTTATCTGTCTTTTGTTTCCTTGAAACATCTTTTATATCATTTTTTTTGTCTCATATTTTTGTTGTTTAGGCTATGTTGTTTTTGTCATTTGGCTTTCATTTATTCATCTCATTGTGTTTGTTTTTAACATATTTACTTTTAGGTGTTTTAATTTTTTGGCTTATTTTACATAACTTTTGTCCATGTAAATTCTCATTACATCTGTTCTGTCATATTTATCTCCTGCATCGCATTTTTATATCATTTTTGTTTCATTGCAAGTTTCATTTACATGTATTACATTTTTTGTTGATTTTGTTACATAGTGTCTTATACAACATGTTTGTCTTTTGTTTCCTTGTACAGTCTTTTAAATAATTTTTTGTCTCATGACATTTTGTTTAGTTGTTTTTGTCATATTTTGTCTTTTATATCATATCCATCAGGCTGTGATTTAGTACTTATTTTGTTCCTTTCTGTTGCAATGGCTATAATTTGACTTCAAATCAAAAACAACAAAAACCAAACAAGGCAAAATCAACAATATAAGTGCAAGAAAATTAAAATAGAACAGTATTTATGTTTTTTCTGCTTTTTTTTTTTTGTCCATTTTCAGTGCAAGAAGTACAACTTGAGCTTGAATTCAACAGGACGAAAACAACATAAATCCAAAAAGTGTTTAAGTACATTTCACAGCCCTATTTTCACTGTTCCAGCAGTGAATAAATCCACTCAATACCTGTTTCTTTAAAATAATCGATTTTTACAGAAAATGTGAGCTTCTACTGGGTAAAAATGAATATATTGTCTTCTGATTTTTTGTGGAATATAACTACAGAGTCTTTGCGTCAGCTGCAGTAGTTTTCCTTTGTTTGATAAAAGTCTCATTCCTCACAAGCTAAGGGAGGGGGTCAACGAGTAGGGCTCCCCAAATTTATATGTAAATGACACCTCCCAACCCCCCATGCTCCATGATGCCATCTCCACAACCTTTAAACATGTGGTTGAACATTAGGCCAGGGAGTTACATTTTAAAATGGGCTGTTACAGGAGCCCCACCAAAAAAAGCTTTGTTTTCTTAACAGGGTAAAAAAAAAAGAGAGTGGAGCCACTGATCAAAAGTAAATGGATTAAACCATCTTGTGCAATCTGAAATGCCTGCACTTTGTGTGCATTAAGATGTCAACACAGTAGATTCACTCATTTGCAGAGTGTAGGCCAACATTTTTGAGATAATATATGACTATGATCCAAACTGATTTGTATGTGTTCAGGTCCTTTTTGGCTTATTTTGTTATCCACTCTGCTGTGACTGTTAGCTGAATAGGTGTCCTCATCCCCCTCAGTAGAAGTGGGCTCACTGTGTCATTATTCTAATATACTGAGTGGGACGGTTGCTCTCCATGAACTCTGGAGGTAGTTAAGTGCAGTGTGTGTGTGTTACCTAAAACAATGTGCAATTTAAAGTGATACCACTGTGTTGATGCTTGAACATTACCCCAAATTACAACTCTGTAAATCTTGATGGGTGGGACTGATCTCATCCACTTCATGGTTACAAGAGGACAAATCCCAGTGACTAGACCCTACAGTAGAAGTTAGATCTGCAGACTAGTACATTTGGCTCAAATCTTTACTTGGAGTCAGATGAATTGATTAGACTTTGGTGGCCAAAGGTAAAAGGTCATGGCTGCCATGACTTTGGAAGACATTTTTCGTCATAACTCTAGATTTTAGATAACAATGCAAGGATAGCAATTGCGTCAGACTAAACCTGCAGATCTTGCTTTCTTACAAAATAAAAACAAAAAAGTACAGTGGCTCCAACAGTAAAAGTCCCCACCTGAATTTAACTCCGTAAATAGTTCAGATCCTTCTATGGGAGGATTACTGGATGTAACGAACAGGCCGTTCGTTACTGAGGTAACACGGGCACTAAAGCACTTTAAAATATATACAGAGCACTTTTAAGCACACAGCACTTAATTGTTAAATCGCTGATTTCCACATAAATGATTGCACATGATTGTTTAAAATTTATTTGTTGGTTATAGTGGTTGTCTGCTGCAGATCCAGGCAGAGCATTCCATGTTGGCGGCTGGTCTGTGGTAAACAAGCACAAAACAAGGATTGAGCAATGTGCAATGTGTGAAATATATATATTTTTAATTAGCAATTGCTTTTAAGTGTTAAGAATAGGTGTGTGTGTGTGTGTGTCTGTTTTACTTATTGTTCTGCCCTTGTGTCCAGGAAGTGGTGTCTGTCCAAAAGACTTCCCAGGGGACCAGATACCCTTAAGAAGGTTCCAGGCCGGACGAAAGAGCAAGAGTGTGTGGGGGAAACATCATTGGGGTTTACTGGGTTATGGGTATTTTAGTAAATTAGTTAAATTGGTTTTACAGTTCGGGTATGTGGTATATTGGGTTTTATATGGTTTTAGTGGTGGGTTATGAATTGGAGGATTTTAGCATAGTTTTAGATCTGTTTATGTTATGTATACACCCATTTGGAGTTTTTATGGGGTTTTTTTCCAGTTAGGCTGCACCTATATAAGGCACCTGAGTGGGTCATTCAGGGCTCCTGCCCTCATCCTGTCTGCTGCAAGAGAAACCAGATGTCTGTCCTCCATTTCATGTTTCTTTTGCATGTGGCACTTTGTAATGGGATCTGAAAGAAGAAAAATTAAACAAAAAGAAATGTGGACCACATAAACTCCTGCCTCTGAGTCAACATCATTGTACCTCACTGCAATCCAGCCACTGTTAGAGCCATCCCTGCCTTACACTGGAGTAATTGTTTCAGCTGCAACAAGTTTAACCCTTTAACCCTAACTGATGCCGTGAATAGCTTATCATTTGTGAAACAACCATCAATCTGATAGAGAGCATAAAGATTGGACCTTACTTCAGTGGAAAACGGTCATGTGGTCTGAAGAGTCCACATTTACCTTGCTCCACAGGGATGGGGGCATCAGGATGAGAAGAGAGGTGGATGAAGTGGTTGCCCATCTTGCCTAGTGCCTACAGTCCTAGCATGTAGGGGTTGTGAATGTCAGTTACGTTTAAGGAAGTATGAGAACAACACCATAGAGTAGAGAAAAACCATATATGAGCAAAAGTAAAGACTTTCTAGATTATACCACATTTGTGTTAGTGCCACCACACCAAAGCTTTAACTATTTCCCTCAAATATCCTAAACACATGTAGGATATATCAACATAAAACTACAACTATGTCATCCACAGTCAGTATTTTCATTCACTTTCACTAAGTTTTGTTTAATGTATGAAGTTTGTTGTATAGTTTTGTCCACTGTCAACTAAGATGGTGAAAATATACATCATTTCTGTTGACTAAGTATTTCAAGCTGTTGCAGTTGAGTCCTTCCCAGATGACCTCGGTTAAGATGGTTAAGACCCTGAATGGTCACTAGTAAATCTGAGGGTGAACGTAACCTCAGGTTCACAACACCTTATATTTTATTATTTCCATATCAAAATCTGTCTGTGTTTGGAGCTCTTGGAATAACCAGTGAAAACGTTTGATGCAAAAAAAAATAGATATAGTGTCTCCGTTCAAAACCAGATTATTATCAATGGCTGGCATCCATGCAATCATGCTCATTTCATTATCATTCGTGTAACGAGGAAGAGCTATTGATTTTTTTCTTGTGTTTGATGTAGATTTAGCATAACGTGGCGAGTGATCTGAGTGGTGAATTTACCCATGAATGCTTGAACAAAGACGCCAAATCAATAGATAACGGGTCAATAATTCTAAGCAAGGCCTGTGGATGACATGATATTTATGTAGCCCCCACCCCTCCACCCTGTTAGGTCACGTTGTCTATAATGTACAGTATAAACAGAATCCGAAATAAATATTGAAAGATTAGGAGGAACAAAGACATCGTAAAGTGTGCACAGCAGCATGAAAGGAAAGATTCAAAGACATAATGATCTTTGATTTAAAGTGATCATGTTCATGTTTACTGCATAATAAACTGAGTCCTGATCCTTTTATTATATGTAAATCTATCACAACTATATATCAGAAAGCTTTATAAATCCTCACAGTACCTTTATCTGTGAGCACATTATTTTCCTAGCCCCGTAATCAATGGTGTCTTGTCCTCTGACAGCGTGAGAGTCTGGGAGGCTATTTTCAGATGAGGCTGTGAGCACACTTCCTTTAGCCTCCATCACCCTGCTCTCTCAGGGGGTTTACCAGGGTCTTCTGCCCTGCTGGTGCTGACATTTAGGCCCACATGAATCAATGAGACAAGCTGCAGAGGGATGCCTGAATTTTTTTACAGCACCCCCTCCTCAGGGTTCACATTTAGTGCACTCCATGTACAGGCAGAGGGGCTTCAGTCTGAGAGACATTTTTAGCTTCATTTGCCCTTGTAGAGATGGCGAAGCAATAAACAAACACAAATGCAAATGCCATACTAACCAGCAACTTTTTTTAGAGCTTTATAAAGTTATAACTTTAGCTGTACCTTTTCCGAACTTCCGAAACAGTTTTTATTGAGTAGTCAATTGTCAGAGAAAAATACATATTTTTAATTCGCTTCACTCATAAAAATGCAAGAACAGTGTTTACAAATAGTCTCACTAAAGCCATGTGAAATAATACGCAAACAGAAAGGCAAAACAGGCAAAACAAAAAAGATGCAACAAGATGAAATTAGCATAAAAATTGTCTTTCAGTTATTGTTTTTACATTGGAAAATTCCATAATAATATTGGTTCTGTACATTACCCTTTAAATTGTTCAGTTCATATGATGATGTATTACTGTAGCCAACATGAAATGAGATTGGTAGAAGTGATGACATTATCTTTCTATCCATGACTGACATTAGAACGTTCTGGGAATGTGCATTTAACTCTACATGGCTTCAACAGTGGAAGAGTTCATTAACTTGCAGACGTTAGAGCAGTCCATGATGGATTAGTATTTTTCTAAATTTGGATCCTGAGAAGAAATCAAATTAATGTGTTTCAGTCTCAAGCTGAAGAAAAATTGGGAACCAATGCTGTATACTGCATTTTCTGTGTGTATGTTCTTGAAAGGAAACAAGGTTTCGGAAGTAGACTTTAGATCCAGTTTAGAGTCTTGACATTTACACCAATGCATTTAGTACTGTGTGTGTGTGTGTGTGTGTGTGTGTGCGTGTGTGTGTGTATGTGATGGAGAAGGCCAGGGATTGATTAGAGCTTTCACTCTCAATGTGGTTAATTGCCCAGTGAGGCTTAGCAGACGGTGCTGGCTAGATTGATGTCCGATAGCCAAGCAGAGGGGGAGTCAGGATGTGTGTGTGTTTGTGTGTGATGAGGATGGGTGGGGGTCTTGTCATACTGAGTAGCATGGATGCAGGGTGGGGTGGGGGCAACGAATCCCAAATTAATGTTGAAAGATTGAATGGTTAAATATTGCACACGGTGAAAATAAACCCACAGGAGCTGCCTTGAAAGACAGAAAAATCAAGCCATTCACATTCACAGCAGCTGGAAAGAAAAGAAGACGGTGAAATGAAAAATAAATATACTGAGCCATGTTGCCTTTGTTTTTGCAGCAATAATTAAAAAAAGGCTGGGTTTTTATGGCTCCACTTTTAAAAGAAACTTCCTTTGGGATTAGTTTGACAATGACCTGACGTTTTTATCGCCTGTTTATTTCCCCTGAACTTACACATACTTTCAAAACAATTGGTTTTTCCTGGCAGAGAATCAAGCAGTAAAAATCCTTAGTATGTCTCACTTAAACAGATATTGAATTGTGACAAAAGATACAACAAAAAAGTTTACAATCCAGCCATCAGATGCTGCAGGAAGTTCAAATGTTGCTATAAATGTTGGCTTTGCTACATAATAGAAGAAGACATTTGCTCCATGGAATTTATTGATGGAATAGTGTATGTCACTGCAGATCTGTTATTCTGCTTTGCTCATCATCTACAAGGTTCATAAAA
>JAPTMW010000003.1:4461552-4473553 GCA_029822955.1 Ostorhinchus angustatus
TCTCTTCTCTTCTCTTCTCTTTTCTTCTCTTCTCTTCTCTTCTCTTCTCTTCTCTTCTCTTCTCTTCTCTTCTCTTCCTTCTCTAACTCTCTGTCTCTGTCAATGGCAAATCCTCCATTACTCTCTCACTATCTGAACATACTCGTGTGTGTGTGTGTGTGTGTGTTTGTTATTGTTTGTGTATGACTCACTAGTGGAAAACTGTCAGTGAATAAAGTGGGAGCCTTGTCAGAGTTCCCAGTCTGGCAGAACTCCCTTGAATATGCACATGCATGAACACGCATATGCAGACACACATATGCAAACAGACACACAAACTGATGAAACCAACACATCAACGAAGAGCTACAGAGACAGAAAGATAGAGAGGAGTTGAGAGAGCAACTGAGAAGTATAAGCCTGCAGCAACACTGTACTTTCCAGTTGAACTATATTTAGCAGTGAGATAACACATCACGTTGGACTTATCCCTTTGATCATGATTATGATTATGACTGGGCATTCATGCGCACGCACACACACATATACTCACACAGGCTAAAACTGAACGTCAGGGCACACCAGTTTTAGTATTATTTTAGGCATTTAACAATGTGAAGACAAATACATAATTACATTTTAGGGATGGGCATTACTCTATCAAACTATATATTTACTATAGGACTTGGCAAAATATGGCTTCAAATATATGACATATAGGAGCCCTTTCTCACTCCCAAGTCATCACATTGTGACACTTTATTGTGACCCCTTGGTGTGAGTTTCCAAAGCCTATAGCCTATAATCTATAGTGCCAATTACCAACTGTAAAGGTACCAGGTAGAAGCCAGCTTCAGGGTGGCACGTAGCCTTTTTAACAAACTAATAGACCTTCAGTATTTAACAGAGTTTCAGTAGCATAATACGTAATACATTGATTAAGAAGTTGACCTAAACAATAAATGGCAATTTTCTGAATATGTTTTTGAAAGTATATAAAAATGAGAGAGGGCAATCCCCCACAAAAGCATGCCATCTCCAGCATAATTTTGCAACTTTATTGAAATTTTCTAAAACTTTGATGTATCATTGTCGGTCTCTTTTAAAGTTTGTGTTACCTTGAACTTCTAACTAGAATTCAGTGTGTACAGGGTGTTTTGACTAAGAAATACTGAATTTTTAAAAATGTTTTCCCAGATGTCAAGAAGCAATTTTTTTTTTTTTTTTTTTTTTTGGGGGGGGGGTTGGCCAATTTAGGACGTTTCCAGACTTTGACCTTTGACCTAGAATGACGAAAATTCAAACATCTTTAGTGAAAAAAATCTGGATAAAGATGATTCACGTTAGACTGGCAGACATAATTATATCCCTGAACGGAGTTTCGGGGATATTATGTTTTTGGTCCAACCATGGCATTGAATCCGCCGCCGGATATCCTTCATGTTAATGCGATAACTTGAAAAATATTCAGTTTAGAAATTCCATGTTTTCCATATCACTGAATATCATGGAGAGAAAGACCTGATTCAATTTTGGATGATTTACCATTTCTAGATTGCCCACAAGGGGGTGCTCAAAAATTTAAAATACTAAATACTCTTGTTCATATCTCTGGAACTATTTGTCTGATTGACTTCAAATCAAATGCAAATGAAAGGTCAGGACCTGGAGATGCCTCACATCATATCGCCATTAAGGACTGGAGGTGTTCGGGGATATACCCCTCGCTGTCGCTTCCGACGACATAAACCTAGTTATACACTGTTGCCCATAAAGTTGGAATTATTTTGTTTTCAGACACATTCCTCAGAGGTTGGGGATATATAGATAAACCAGGATGTCTGTCCATCTGTCTATCTTTCCATCCATCTGTCCAACCTTCCGTCCTTCTGCCTGAAATGTTTCTCCATCCCATTTATCAGACACTATTTACCTAATACTTTTTTCAAATTTAACAGTTATGTTCTTTACCACTAGGAGAGTTGCATTGCAAAGTTTAATGGCTGAATTTAAATTTTTGGATTTTCTACAAGTGTTTAATATTTCAATTTGGTAAATTTGTCCAGCTGATTTCTCTGAAGTTATTCACCCATTTCTTTTCAAATTTCACACATGTTCTTTACGTGTGCCTCTCAATTTTGGCAAGTTTTACAAATTTTTGAATTTTTTTTTTAAGTATTGAAACTTAAGTCTCAAAATGAATCCCTGGGTAGGCAGGGTATCAGTGAGTAGGAAGGGCAAAGTTTGTGAGACCTGGACGGGGTATTAGTAAGCTTTACTTACTTTTTCACTTGACATATGTTGTCTTATGCTAACAGCTTAAAAAATTACATGACAAACCCAACTCAATACAGTAATTTATTACATCCCACATCTAATACTATATAGTGCATCCATAATTTCCAACCTTTTTACAGTTTGTGTGTTTTTCAAGTCTAGAAATAAAGTCCTTAATATAGAATATTCAAAGCAGGGACACATGAAACAGGAACACGAAGCACATTCTGTAAGCTGCTGTCGCTTGGAGAATTGTGCAAATGGTGAACTGTGGAACCTTGTCATTTAATGTCTCTTGCTGTTGTAAAGACAGTCATTGTTATTCATAAAACATGATTTTTATGTCTCCTTTTGGGGTTTTTCATCTGTATAACACTGCACAGTATGAAGATTTGACAATGTTTTACAAAATGTTGATCAGTTGGTACAGCACATATTGTATCTGTGGTGTTTAACATTGAGTTTTTATAATGTCCATATATGAGGGAAAGACTATGTGATGCATGTGAGCATGAAGAGATTGGTTGGCATATACATACCATGGCTGTTTTGACTGTAGAATGACAATAGTGTAATGTGTGAGTGAACAATTTAGGTCAGTGGCTCACTCACACACAGAGCTTTTTTTTTCTTACTATGTCTTGGAGTGCACATTTGCATAGACTTTGGGGTGGAGTATTCTGTTTGTGAGTGAGATACTAAAGCACATGGAGGACAGACAGCTTGGGTTACAGGTCATCTGATATCCACATACTCACTCACACACTGACACACACTACAAACTCAGCAAGATTCAGGTGACAGCTTTTCAGTAAATGTGTTTGAGTGTCAGTTTCTGTGAAGAAATACTCTCTCTTTTTGCAATGTAGGTCAGTTGCCCTTACCTCTCTTTTTCCTCATACTCCCTTCATGTCTCCCATACGTCCCAGACCGTCCTTCACACTAATATCCCTGTTCCTCCATTTTATTCATGTTCTTGCCTATATTTATCACTTCCCAAATCATGTTGTGTAATTACCCTTTGGTAATTGCGTTACTAAACACAAGTGCGTAGTTGGTTAGGGTTAGGGGTTAGGGTTAGGGGGTTACGGGGGTTAGGGTTACTTGCGTTACTACTATTGCATTTAGGATGGACTCTTTGTCTGTTTCACTTGCTTTTCTTCTCCTCATGCAGTTGTTTCTATAGAATTTTTTGGTCAGAAGTTTTAGCTAAATGCATGCACACTCTGTTCTCAGGCCATATCACTACCCAGGTGAAACCCTTTGTATTCTATGCATTTGTTACAGTACTATTTCCGGTCACCAGTATTTTAAAATAAATAAATGAATGAATAAAAATCTTATTTAATATTATATTTAGTATTAATAGCAAAGACATAACAGTGAAAAGAATTGAAAGTAAATATTCTATTGGCAGCAAAGCTATTTTTCTGCCACATTGGATGGAAAACATTTGTCAACATAGCATCAAACAGGCTCTTTGCATCTATGCCCTGTATTAAAAATGATTTCTTATCAAATATCCTCCTGAGACTGAGAAAGTGAAAGTTTTAGCTTTTTTACTTTGAACAGTTGTCTTGATTGGAAACTGCATAATGCAACAGTTTTTTCAAATATATTTTAAAAATAATTTTTATTGCTTTATTTTTCAATGGAGTGTCCTTTGCAATGGACAGCATTTTTTAAGTAAAACTGTCAAACTTTTCTCCTCTTCAGAGGACAAAAATGCATTGCTGGGTCTCTGGAGGATATAGGTGTCTTTTGTAAAGTTTGTCTGTGTGGTGCTAATGAAAAACATTACATTTAGTTGATTTGGATGCTGTCTAGAATGCTCTGAATCTTTGCAACATGGGTCAAGTCAAGCAGTGACATAGCTACATGTGTCGTGTTTAATGGGCTGTAACTTTGTACATATATAACCTATATCAATGTGTGTCACATATTTCAGTAGGTATTTGTAAGCACTGAAACATAGTGAGGATGATTGCATAAAATAAAATTTTGGTCCAGAAATGTTAATATAATAAAATGTGCTCAGTACCACCATTTCATCAAAATATCCCTGATTTTGACAAGGTTTATGTCAAAGTACTTAACATGCTGTTCCCACAAGAAACCCACTTAAATTTGCCTATGATGTGTTAAATAACATATTAAGCTACACTGATGTTAAAATTTAGGAAAATATTTTGGAAACTTTTGGACTTACTGACACAGATTTAAAGTAACACAGTTTAAGTGGACATAGTGGCACAGTTTCATTCCTTGATCCTATTATGATGTAAGGACCAATGTGTTTAGAAAACAAGTAAAATATTTTAATAGAAGCATTTATTGAACATCACAGTAATGAGGTACCAAATGAGTGCATACAAAATAGGATAAGAGAAACTTAGATTTTTCTCATAGATGTGAGTGTTCCCCTGACCTGATCCACAGTCTCTCAGTATGACTGAACTGACAGCCAGTGTCAGCTAAATATAGATGTTTAAAAAGAGTGAAATTATTTCTGTTACTGAGCAATTACGTTACTTTCTTTTGTAAATTGTCAGAAGATTGTCTCCATTTTCTTCTCACACTTTTTCCCAGTTCTTAATGTTTTCTTTACAGCATTTGATTTTGTAATTTCCCTCAACTTTGACTGAATTACCAAGGTGCTGTTAAGTTAACTAACATTAGTTCCTACTTTGTAAATAATGTTATCTGAGATCAGTGTTTGAAAACAAAACATAGATTTTCATTGGAAAAAAATTAGTCTTGTGTTTAGAAACTCTAAATCTAAAGGAAGTGTTTATTTTCATTGTCTTTAAATCCCAGAAAGTGCTGTACTAAATATTCAGTATAAATACTGGAGAAAGGAAGTATTTTCACACATGTACAGAACTAATTTGGTTTTGTGATACAGATCAAGTAGTGATAGGGTAAAAGTTTACATAGACTTTGTTAAGATGTGATGACATTGTCTTGAAACTGTGTAAATTGAATCAAAATGCTGGCTTGAAGCCATGTGTCCATCAGTTTTCTGAAGTGATCCCAAAGTGCCACAACATGAAGTTTTTCTTTGGGTTACAAGTTCACCTGTCTTCCTTTGTACATTCAGTGTCATTGATCATTAGGCCAAACAATCCTACTTATGTGTCCTCTGACCAGATAACATCTTTTCTAAAAAATTGTATCTGTATCGCAGTACTCATGAACAGTGTTGTAATTCAAATGGACTCCCCATATCAAAATGTTACAAAAAAACCCCTCCAGACTCTGCTCATTTTTATGAATCTGCTCCAAAATTTATATTTTTCCAATTATTTTTTTATGCATTCATGTGAATTTATGTTGCATACAGCAGTGTTTTACAGAAGTTCTCATGTATTTAATTCCTACTTTCTATGTTGTATATGTAACATCTTTCGCCCATTGGTGTATGAATGTGTGCGTGAATGGGTGAATGCGAGGCTTTGTAAAGCACTTTGGGCACCATGAAGGTGTGAAAAAGGGCTATATAAGTGCAGTCCATTTGCCATTTACCATCTGTTCTTGCAGTAAAAGCCTAACCCCTTCTGTACAGTAGCAAACACATAATGTTGCTTAGACACAGACACAAGCACGCATACATGATTATTGTGAACATAATGCTGGAATAAAAGTAATATTATATAACTACTGTATATCCCAAACCGCAATGCCTGTTTTTTTTTTGTTTTTTTGTTTTTTTGGGGGGGGGGGGTCTGCAGCTGAATGTACAGATATTATCAGTGTTTGATGTGACAGTTGATATGAAATGTCTCTGATCTAAGCACTCTCAGAAACATAATATTCCTCTCAGAGTTTTAATTTGGACAAGATCTTGTTGAATACAAGCAGAATAGCTTACAACTTAGAATGTCTTAAAGTTTGTCTATACCTAATGTAAACTATCTAATATGTGAATGAGGTGTTGTACACTTAAACCTACAGGAGGTGGAACTCAGGATAAAGGCACATGATGAGATGCTATGTCATTGTGCTACAGAAAAGTGAAGGCAAAATATCAGTTACAGTTGAGGGCAAAATTATTAACCCCCCTACAAAAATGTCATTGTTTTAAAAGTATTTCCCAAGTGATTTTAAACAGAACAACACATTTTTAACACAGTGTTTTTAGACATCCTAGTTTTATTTTGGATGCTTTATTTTAGTTTGCACACAGAAATGAAAATATTGCCCCAAAAACAAAGTAACAGGGTCAAAATTATTAGTGCCCCAGATCCCAATAGTCAATTGTGTATCCTTTTTGCAGGATAACAGCCTGCAGTCATTTGTTGTTGTTTTCAACAAATCTCTGGCACTTCTTTTGAGGAATCCCAGCCCATTATTCTTTGGCAAATATCTCAAGCTCCTCCATATTGGATGGCCTTCTGGCATGGATGTTCTTCTTTAGGCCAGCCCACATATTTTCAATGGGATTTAAATCAGGGCTTTGTGCAGGCCACTGAATTCCATTCACTTTGGTCTTCTGGAGATAGCTCATCACCAAGAGAGACAGATGTTGTAGATCATTGTCATGTTGGAAGATGAAGCGACGACCCAGTCCCAGTTTTACTGCTAACTGCTTAAGGTTTTCTTTCAAAATCTCCACATGTATTTCTTTGTTCATGATTCCTTTCACCATGACAAGATTTCCAGTTCCAGATGCACTGAAGCATCACGCAGCATAATACTCCCACCACCGTGTTCCACTGTTGGGACGGTGTTCTTTGGGTTATATGCGTGTCCCTTTTTTCTCCAAACATAAGCAGTGTCTCTATGGCCAAAAAGCTCTAGTTTAGTCTCATTAGACCATAGGACATGCTTCCAGCCTGCATAATCTTTTTCCAGGTTGTCCTGAGCATACTTAAGTCTGGCTTGAAGGTGTATCTTCTTCAAAAGTGGAGTTTTTCTTGGTCTGCAACTTCACTGTCCATTCCTGTGCAGAGCTCTAGTGATTGCCTTCTTAGAGACTATGATTCCTGATGAGTCCAAGTCATTCACCAGTGTCTTGGCAGTTGTTCTGGGGTCCTTAGACACATCTCTCACTAGTTTTCTTTCCAGGATCTTTGAAATCTTTCACTTCCTACCTCTGCTGAGGCTTGCTCTGTACTGTGTGGCTGTCTTTGAATTTCTGGATTGTACTTCTCACTCCAGTTCTTGACACTTGGAAACACTTGGATAGCTTTGTATAACCTTCTCCTGCTTTGTGTGTATCAATAATTGTTTTTCTCAAGTCCAAACTGATTTCTTTAGTTTTAGGCATGGTGCTTTATCAACTGACAGCTCAATGACCCATACTGAGGCTTTTATACCATTTTTTTACTTAAATGTTGGGTGAAATCCCCTGATTCACCTGATCACCTTTAAGCACATCACCTGGGAAGTTAAAGCACATCATTGTACAAAAGTGGTTTGTGCAATGACTTAAAAATGGTAATTTCTTTAAGGGTGCTAATAACAAAGTCCCTGGTTATTTTAGTTTTTTCTTAAATAATGCTGTTTTGGTATGCAAATATAAATACTTTGTGCCTTCTAAAGACAACTAGTATGTTCAGAAATGGTATGTTGAAAATGCCTTGCTCTATTAAAAAATGACTTGGGAAAATCTTGAAGAAACTTCAAATTTCATAGGGGGGCTAATAATTTTGCCCTCAACTATATAGGAGCTACCATGTTGGTTTTGTGACAAGCCACAAAGTTCCATCACATAGAATCTTAACTCTAGAACAGCCAAGTGTCTAAACACTCCCCATGAAAAATGTGCCGACATGTTTGGGTTACTGCTGCAACAACCATTCTATTCTTAAAAGAGTTGGCAAAAAATTCGACAGTCGATTCGTTGGGTCTTGAGCACATTAGTATTGAGGCATGCCCACACATTGTGTAGTGTAACAGACGAAAACACAGAGCAGCATGGCTGAGGCTTCAGATGCAAGACCAGATTTTTAAAGCCATACATTATGTTCCTAGTGGCCGCAGCAGCCCGGTTTGCCCAAAACATAGTGCACCGTTAATGTAACAAAACTTCAATATGGAGAAAAAAATGGCCAAAATCCCACAGCGTACTACATTTTTGGCAAACGGGGCTGTCGTGGACACCGGGAACATAAACCTAGCTGAAGATAGCCTACGTGTCATGATTACTTTTGCCTGCTAGCTAGTTAGACATTGTCGCCATGTCGCAATTATCATTAGTTGATGCCCAAGTCTGGATGCCACATTACTAGGACAGACTGTAAAAAGGAAATGTATTTCTTTCTCAAGTCATAATGTGTTTATTTAATCATCACCTCTGTTGTTTCTCTGATTTTATAATTGCAAGTATCACAAAGTAGTAGAAATTCCACTCCATTCCATTCCAGTAGAATCCACTGTAAATGGTTATAAATGACTTTATTTTAGTTTTCAGATCACAGAAACAATTGCCTTTCTCATTCAATTTAGAATGATAAGCCACACAAAAATAAAAAAACATTTATATAGGGGTATTTTTTAAGTAGTGGAGGTTATACAGTAGGGATGAATGCTCGTTTCTTAATCTTGGATTATCCTAACTATATTTAACCTTAGACAGCACAACTAGGTCACATCAGTATTTTGATAAAACACAATAATACAAAACCAAAAAACATCTGCTGGTAAATTTTACCTGTTAGTGGTTCTATCGTCAACAGCAACCAGTAATTCAAGCTCTTAGTCTATACTTAAATACCCTAATCCTTTGAAACCTTTTGTGAGTTTCCAAATCTTCTCAAAATCCACATGGTACATTTTCTAGAGCCTGCTAACTAACCACTTAGATTGCAATATATTCAAAGTTACATCAGCAATTTTTGCCTAATGGTGGTAAAAAAAAATCTAATGCTGATGTGCAGAAGGTTTAAGTGACAAGTAGAGGACTACCACAGAAAAGCTGCCTATATACAGGGTCTCAGAAAAAATAACATAAAACCAAAATGCGAAGACATTTTGAAAATATGGTTATATGTGTTTAATGACCATGTAATTCTCCCTTGATTGATACCAGTGTCCTGGGTCAGTTTTCATGCTTCAGTGAACAACACTAATTTGAATTAGTGTCCAAGGATTCTTGAATGTTTAATCTTCCACATGGGCCCCATTCCTTGCCACACAAATTTGTGCCTACCTCATCATATCTGCAACGACACAACTAATTATGCCCAGGAGTGCCACTTCAGATGTGATGATGCAATGAAGTACGTATGTTGACTGAAATGTTTAAAATTTCAAATGATCAGCTCAAAACAAGTTAAAGAATCCTCACTAACAGCATTAACCCCTTGTGTTTGGCATGATAGATTCAAACCTGTCATTAATCTGTGTATCAATGGTAGGGGGTTAACATGTAATTATTTTTTTTTCCTGTTTTATGTATGCAAGTAAAAGACCAATGGAACTTGTCATCCATGGTGGCAGATCGCATATTAACCCTCACACTTCCGTGCTCAAAAGACTTATTTTGCACAATTCAAATTAGCGTTGTTCACTGAACCGTGAAAACCAACATGACACTGGTATCAATCAAGCGAGAATTACGTGGTCAATAAACACATATGACCAGATTTTCAAAATGTCTTTGCATTTTGGTTTTATGTTGTTTTTTCTGAGAGTCAGCTTTTTTCTGATACGCCCTGTATATGGAAAGAAGAAGCACAGGCACTGACAGACCGTCAACTGAGTGCATAAAACAACCCGGCTTGCGCCGATGGCTATGGATATATCCCCGAACACCCCAATCCTCAATGATGTCATGACGTGAGACATCCCTAGGTCATAACCTTTCATTTGCACTTGATTTGAAGTCAATCAGACAAATAGTTCCAGAGACATGAACAAAAGAGTGTTTAGTGATTTTAAACTTTTCAGCGGCCCCTTGTGGGCAATCTAGAAATGGTAAATAGTCCCAAATCGAATCAGTTCTTCCTCTCCATGATATTCATTGATATGGAAAACATGGAATTTGTAAACCCAATATTTTTCAAGTTATCGCGTTAACACAAAGGATATCTGGCAGTGGCGGGACGGTGGCGGCGGTCGGACCAAAAACACGATATTCCCGAAACTCCGTTTGGGCATAAAATTACAGAGAAAGGTAATTCAGAGTTGAGTTATGAAGTTGGAGAGCTTGGCAGTTTGAGGAGGGAGAGATCGGAGGAGGAGTAAAGGAGAGGGAGATGAGAGCAAGAGAAAAAGCTTAGAGATCAACAATAACTCTCGGCACGGACAGACACGAGAGTATGAGGTCTACCGATTACCACAAAGGAAAGGATGGAGCTTGTAAGTCTGCAACTGCTCTGGTATTTTATGTGTATGGGCCCTTGCATACATGTGTCCTCATGCTTTACTCTCTCTCCATTCAAGTAGCCATAGCACTGTTGACCATACTAAAGCACAATGAATCTACTTGTTTAAAGCACAAGATGTCTCTCTTCATGTAGAATACACATGCATGCATACAAATACACAAAACTGCTACAATTAGTAACATTCCACACAAATGTAGGAAGCTTTATGAGTGCTAACCCAGTCATTATGGTTGGAAGATTATTTCCGACTCAGTGTCTAAAAAGATGCAGGGTCAGGGTATGAAGGAGTAGGCAACAATCACTAATGTTACCAGACCAGCTGCTGTGACTGTGACCTGTGTTTACACCATTCTCCTTTAGAAAGGCCATTTAACCACAAGGTGACTTTGTCAAAAGACTGATGTTTCCCTCCTCTTCAATCAACTTAATTTTACAGTTGCTTAGATCTTGTTTTTATGGACTTTTTTGAAGTGACTGTTGGTTGACTGGTGTTTTGTTGGGTACTTAGTTTTGAAAATCTTACTTTGTCCCACCAAAATTAACTACCTGCTGCTAGCTACTAGCTGCTAGCCAGATATTTATCTTGTTATCTGTATTCTAATGTAATATTCAGCTGATGTTATTTGCTACGAGCTAATTGTCTAAGTATATTGCATCTTCATACACAGAGAAATGGTCTAAACTGCAGAATTAGGTGTTTTTGGACAAAGGTTTCTAAAAGTTATGAATATTCATTTTCTTTCAGATGCTTAATAAGACAGTCTATTTTAATACCACAAATGCAGTTTTACTATTTCAAGCCATTTTTCCCAAGGCTTTGACTAAAATCAAAATCAGCAGAACTTGAATTACATCAGTGTGTTTGTTTCTGCGACAGCAGTTTTGCTAGCTTTGCATGTTTTCTGCACTTTGGTAGCGTGTTAGTCAACTGATACTCGACCCAGTTTCAAAAGTGTGCAAGTGTTTAAGTTAGAGAAATAGATGTGTCATTTTATGTGCCTTTGTGTGGTAGCTGGTGAGAGGGAGAGAGTTGGTGTGGGTGTGTGAGAACTTGTGCTGTGTGTCAGGAAAAGAACATGTGTCAGCATAATTGAATATGCCCAGGTGTCTATGTTTGAGTTAGCAAGATACTGTGTGTGTATGTGTGTGTGTGTGCATGTGTATGTGTGTTCAGGTGGGTGGGTGCATGTACTTGAAATGCTTGTACATAATTTATGAGATTCACACCAAGCTTGCATCTCTTGCAACAGGGGGTCCTCTCTAACAGATGGCATTCATGCACATTCATCGTACACACTCACACTCCCGGCTTGTTATTAGACATCCAAATACTGCAGGGGCTATAAAGTTCTTGGAAATATTCTGTCATTGTTAGGGGTCCAAGATGCTGGAAAGCAAGAGGAAAGAGCTTA
>JAPTMW010000003.1:4514209-4528745 GCA_029822955.1 Ostorhinchus angustatus
GGCAAAGCAAATTTGCTCAGCACCAAAAGGCAGCCAGACTACCATTCTGCTGTTATGATGCTGGACAAGACATGTTAGAAAAAAAAAAACAAAGTAATGCATCGATGATTGGTCCTCTGCTGATAACTGGGTACAGCCAACTTGCATCGGTTCTTCCACTGAGTTACTGGCTCCCTCTGTGGACAAGTGAGGGCAGTGAACCATTCTTCCACCAGGGGGTGCAGACAGATGGGTCCAGGTCTGCTCTGAGCCATTTGGTCTGAGACCCTGATAGCAGTGGCGATTGCTTCATCAAACGATGTTTCTGTCTTAAAGCTATTTCTTGAACGATCGATCAAGGCAGTGAGCAGAATTTTATCATTCCAGCCTGACTCTACAGCTAGGGAACAAAATTCACTGGCAAATTCCCTGACTGTCGTAGCCTCATTAACTGTTGACCTGCCTGTTGTCCATGTACAGGATGATCATATACTCTTTTTAACTCTGTCACCAACTGATCAAAAGATTGCATAGCAGGTGAGTCCTGTTCATATAAAGCGATGAAGTACCTGCACAGCGGACCCTCCAGGAGACTTGCCACATAGGCAATCTCAGTTGCATCATAACAAAAACGTCTGGGCTGAGCCTTGAAAATCAGCTGTATCTGGGAGAAAAAGTTCGGGAGGAATCAGGATTACCTGAATATTTCATTGGTGGTGGAATGTTGGACTCTATGGCTGGACTGACTGGAGCAGCGGCAACACCATTGCTAGATGAAGGAGGAGCTGATGCTGCGTGTGCTCCGCTGAGCTAGGTTATCTGGGTGGAAATTTGGGTAACATTTTCAATGAGAGTCTTTAACATTTGGTCATGGTTACCCAATAACTGACCCTGGCTCATGACCGCCTCCTTCATTGTATCTAGGTTGGCTGGGTTCATTCTTGGCCAGTTCATACTGTCACGTCTGAACACAGGTGGCTGAACCCAAATGCACAACTAGCAGACAGGATTATAAGTAAAAATGCTGTCTTTATTAACAACAATGTAAGTATTCTCCTCCAGAAGAATGTCCACAGGTAAATGGGTTCCAATGGGCAGGAATCTGGTTCCTTGGATGTGGTCCAGTAAGGGAATAGGATAACGGGTAGCCGGGTCCATATTGGTCTTTACACTCTGAACTCCAACTAGGAACGGGCAAAGGATAGTCAAACAGGCAGACAAGGTCATACACTGATAGGCAGGAAAAAAGCACATGAGGGAAAAATGAGGAATCCAGTCAACAGGCAAAGGTACAGGCAGGGGTAAGGCAAAGCTTGGGTCAAATCAGGCAAACAGGTCGAGATCTCAGACAGACAGGTAATTCAGGAACGCTGGTAGGTAACTCACAAGGGATGCTATGAACTGGCAAAGACTGAAAGGAAATGCTGGGTTTATATACACACAAGGAGAGGGAGACAATGAGACACAAGTGCAGCACATTAGGGCAGGGAAAGGTAATCACACAGGTGGGAAAGTGGGGAACAGGAAGTAAAGACAACAGGTATGACACAGCAGGGAGACTGACAAAATAAAACAGGAACTGTCAGACAAGACAGGGAAGCCAAACTATTGTCCGACAGCCGACATTACACAAGTGGTGCCAGGCACAACAAACCCCACCCCTCACAAATGTTTTACCTGATTTGCCCTATCTCTTATCATTGTGAAAACACATTTTTGATGACCTTGACCTTTGAGCTACATTCATCAAAATTTTATGGAATCTATTCTGGACCACCTTGCACCTTTTCTGAGAATTTCATGGAGACTGGTCCTGTACTTTTTGCATAAAATTGCTGACAAACAAACAAGTGGTGCCAGACACAACAAACCTCGCTCCTCGCAAACATTTTTGCTCTTAGTGGGCATCTCCCTCTCAAAATCTGAGATTATGAGTTTGACCTTTCAAGGTCGCTCAAGGTCAAAGGTCATGATGCCATTTTGGAGCCTACATGTAGTTTCCAATCTGTCAACAATAATAACTGAGTACTTATCACCACTCTTTTTGGAGTTACGACCATTTAAAATCATGTGACCTTGATTTTGAGCTTTCAAGGTCACTCAAGGTCATTTTGAAGCCCATGCCAGGTTTCCTATCTGTAATAGTAATCTATAATAGTAACTAAGTAAGTCTCTATCTCCACTCGTTTTTCTGTTATACTCCATTTTAGTTTTTTAGATATTGACCAAGTGACCTCTTCAGTCAACAATAGGTCAAAATCCTAACACAGAAGATTCTGAATTGAAACACAAGCATTTTGGTGCTCATTGGAAGTCTCTAAGATTATTTATTTTTATTTTATTGTGACCTTGACCTTTGACCTAGAGTCTTCAAACTTGGCCTTCAAGGTTCTGACATCAATGCACATTAACAGTGATAGCAAAAAGAAGCTATGTGCAAAATTGAGTATACAGGAATGAAAAGGAAATTCCTGATTTGCCCTGTCTCTTATCATTGTGAAAACACATTTTGGTGACTTTGACCTTGACCTTTGACCTACTTTCACCAACATTTTATGGGATCTATTCTGGACAACCTCACAACTTGCCTGAAATTTTCATGGAAATCGGTCCAGTAGTTTTTGAGTAAAGTTGCTGACAGACAAAAAAACTAACTAACCAAAAACAATACCCTCACCTCCCTTTGGGGAGCGGGGTAACAAACACACAAACAGACCAACTCAAAAACCAAACCAAAAACAATGCCCTCGCCTCCCCATCAGTGGGTAGAGTAACAATACCCCTTGCCTCCCCTTCGGGGACGGGGTAAAAATTATGCCAAATGAATTAGTCTAAGTATTGGTCTAATAAACTTACCTCTACTGTCTTGATAAATTCCACTGGCATTTTCAGTTGAATAACCTCTCAGCTGGCATGTCTGGTTCTGCACATGAAATTTGACACCATGGCAACATGGCTCTATTATTTATCCGTTGCTAAGTAACCCACTTCATTTCTATGATACTTTGATTCTGGGCATAGCAACGTGAGTGTAAGGCTATTGTATTCTAAAATTACTAATATCTCTCAAAGTATGGGTCCTATCAACTTGATGTTTTCGTTAGTCTCTTCCTTGACCAAAAATACATAAGTACGCCAAACTGCAGCAGTCAGCTCTTTCTCGATTTTGTGTGATGCCTGAGACACACACAGATTGCATTCTTGTATTAAGCACTAGTATTATTTCATCGCCACTGTTTATTTTCACTCAATGAACATTCTTTGAGTGAAAACAAAACAGCAGCAATGAAATAATACTAGTGCTAGATAAAAAAAAATCAGTAGAATTCCTTGAAACAATTATTAAAATGACTAAAAGGTAAAACCAAATATTGTTAAATATTTAGAAATTCTAATTGTTTGTACCATTTAAGTAGTTTTTCTTGTCAAATGAATGTGGTTATATTTTGGTGCCATGTCATTAACCCTTTAAGAATATATTTGATTTATTTTATAGATAGAATTCTACTTAGCATTAGGGTATATTCTGGCTTAGGCTGCCTTAACCCTGGGTATATTCCAGATGGGGCTATACTTTGGCCTGTTACAGCAGGTTCAAATCCTGCCTGTGCACCCGTTCATGCCAGCTCCCCCATGACTCAGCAGTTACCTGTGAAAGAACCAATAAAGACTTCTTCTGTTACCCGCAACTGTGATGTGTTTGGGTCCTCTCTATACTTGCCATGAAAAACTCTGTCCTCCTAAGATTTTATGTCTATTGTTACATCAAAGTGAGCACACATTATATGTCCATTTTAAACATATCAGAGATCCAGTGCTGCTCAATCCAGAGTGAACTACTGAGTGTTTATTACAAGAAGACTCAGTCGTGGTCATTTGTGGCTTCAAAGAAGTAACAAGGCTGCAGGTAAAATGCAACGCCTGGCAACCCCATCCTCTTCTTATATAGAGTTTATTACTTTAATCCAATAGTTTTAAAGTGTTCAGTGTGTTTTGTTATGTCACTGTCAAGACTTTATGCAAATACTACTTCAGCACAAAGTGAGACTTCATAACCTTCAAGGTGGAATCATTTTCATATGAGCAATAAGGCTATAACTCATGATGGCAGGAGGAAAAGCAATGTGGAGAGAGAACTATGGATGAAGGGGCAGCAGTGTCTAGTCATGCGTATCCATTTTCTGACTGCAGAAACTCTTCCTTTAGTACAACAAACAGGAATTTCTAGTACTGTCACCAATAAATAATAGGAAAGCATCATACATACAGTGTAGATCTTTTGGATTCCAGTGCATGAGGGCTAAGGATGATTTATAACTACTTAATTTCCTACTGTTTTTTGGAAATAAAGCAACAAGGTTTTAAACAGTTAGATTGCCCTGGTCCGCACCAGCTGTATGTCAGCTGCCAGGCGCCAGCCAAAGTGTCTAGCGCCTTCAAAATAGTATACAAGTCAGTAAATCAATCAAAGCACATTGAAGAATACCATGAAAATGTCTATAATTGTAGTACAGTTGTATTTCCCTACTTGCCTCTGTTTTTTTTTTTTTTTAAATAAAGCAACTGTTTTTGAAGAAAATGTACATTCTCAGGACACATTTCTGCCTTTTTCCTCTGTACTTAAACAGTGAACGTGTCAACAGTTATTGCTGTAGTTTATCTCCATGATGCCCCCCCACCCCACACACACACACACACACACACCTTTAACAACCTTGCACAAGTCTGGTAAAGTAAGCACTGGCAGGTGGGTCTCTGGTCTGACTAAATGCAGTGAAATTCCAAATGAGCAGTTCGACTGTCAACAGATGGATGCTTGAGGATTGTTTGTCAGATTGGACAGCAATGTGCAGATGAAAGATAAGCTTGAAATGTTTGAATTAAAAGACACATGCCTGCAAGAAAAACAGTAGTATTTCCTACCTTAAGTATGTCATGTAATGTAATGTATGTCATTAACTGTCATGGATATTAGTAATGAAATCTTGTGGGCTGAATTTTAGATTTTTTGACAGACAGGACATAGAGGGTCAGATAAGATACTTGACAGGGTGTGCTCCTCCACTGGCTCACCACAAGGGTGTGTGCTCTCATCCTTTTTATTTATTCTGTACACTAGAGCATTTATAAGAACCAATTTATTTTGAAATATGCAGATGATTCTGTGATTGTTAGCCTGCTCCAAGGAACACAAAACAGTCACAGCCCTGTCATTGACAGCTTTGTCAAGACGTGGGAGGACTCACGCCTACAGCTCAATATATCTAAGACAAAAGACATGGCCATTGATTTTGGAAAAAAATACCAATATACCTGAGCCCATCACAATCAAGGGACAAGTAATAGAACAAGTCAAATCTTATAAATATCTGGGGACTATCATCTGCTCCACTCTGAATTTTAAATTAAATTGTGAAGCTGTGACCAGGAAGGGACACCAGTGTCTGTTTTGTCTGAGGAAGTTGTCCCGTTTCCACATCGACAGGACCATGATGACACTTTTTTTTATCGTGCTTTTATTGAATTAGTTTTAGGTTTTTTACTTGTGTAATGGTTTGGAAATTTGCCCCTAAAAGAAAGATACTCACTGAACCAGGTCATTAAATGGTCTGATCACTGGGGAGTCACAGCTGGGCCTGTACACTAGGCAGGTACGGCGGCTGGCAAGCTCCATTTCTGCTGATGACTCCCATCCCTTGTTCAGTGAGTTCCAGCTCCTACCATCTGAACAGAGATTCAAAGTCCCCAAATCTAGGACCATGCGCTACAGGAAAAGTTTTGTTCCTGCTGCTATTTCTCTTTTAAATAAGCCTTGATGCACTTCATTTTATTTTAATTCTTGGGTTCTGGATTATTTCAACATGGTCTTAAATTATTTATTATGAATTTATTTATTGTCCCTTGTATGCTAAAAACAACACAATATAATGATATATCATTATATTGTGTTGTTTTTAGCATACTATTTTTTAGGTCTTAGATATAGATATAGATATCCTATATATATATATAGATATAATTTTTAGTGATATCTGATGAATTTTATCTGTTTTATCCATTTATTCCTAGCTTCTTTTAACCATGATCAGCAAGCTGTACCTGTCCATGTGGACAGGTCTGTGCTGTTTCTAATCTAATCATCACCTGCGGTTTTAATGTTTTTTTTTTTTTTTTTTGTGTATCATGTTTGAGATGCCCTCTCCAGACTGCAGAACAAATTCACCTTGAACCTTGAACCTCCACTTTGTTCATATTTGAGTGTGGGGGTGTTCTTTTATCTGTTATCTGTGTTGGGATATTTAAATATATCTGCAAGAGTCTGATATGTCTGTCGTGTATGGAATGTGCTCTGGTCAACCATAACACACCGTTCTATTTTTAAGTGTGTTTTTCTGAGAAGTCTACTCTGTCTCATGTTACGCACCCCTTCTATGAAGCCAACTTTCGATTCAGAACCAGTGGACATTACTGGGTCATGTGTGGACTGATCCGGTATACATAGCTGAGTTGTGGGTATTAAAGGCCTACAGATAAAAAAAAATAGACGTAGAGTTGTGTTTTCCTGGGACAGCAATATCTATGGCTGCTTGACCTCTTTATACTAATAATGACCTGCTGGACCAAATTGTGACCCATAGTTTTTGTATTTATGACTCTTGTGTCTGGTCTTCTGCTTCTGTGATGCAGCCTTGTTTTTCTGTCACCTTTCAGAAGGTCACTGCACTGCTCATTCTGGTTAACCTTCCCACCTTGTGTACACCTTCTGAGCTACACAAAAAAATACATAAAGAAGTGGCATAAATACCCTGAGTTGCATTTTTTGTCTCTGATCCTTGATACATCCTCCTACATGGGCCTATGAATGTCTTTGCTGCTGCTGTAAATACATGTTATCTTATGATAAGAACAACATAGGCCCTTCATTCTGAGCCCCCTCCCCCGCCTCATCCATTGTCATGTATAGTTATACATAGTTAACATATCCCTATTGCATCAGGAGGAGGAGTGCTACTTCCTGAACGCAACAGCAAACAGATTCCACTTCTCTTACAGAATGACTTGGTCTAATATCTGATTCAGAAGGGGATTTAATATGTGACAGGCAAACTAATAATGTGTACTGACCTCAGAGCGACTCTTCAGGCTGCTCCTCTTGGGTCTGAAGAGGACATCTTTGAAGTCCAGCTTAAGGTCTGAGTCCACACGAGGCATCTTTGGCGCCCAGAAGACTGATGATGAGGATGATGCAGAGGAGACTCCCCTGAGGAAGGCAGCAGCAGCAGCAGCAGCAACAGCGGTGGTTGCTGGTCCCAAGCACCAACCACCAAACCCGAACTTCCAGGCAGCCAGCGTATTTATAACAAAGGGGGGCCCAGCCCAGCCCCGGCCCCCATGACTGTATTTGGGCCTGGACTCCTCTCTCTCCCTCCCTCTCTCTCCCTCTTTCCCCTCTTGGTCTTTCTGTCTCCCCCCTCTCCTTCAGCAGAGTGGCAGGAGCAGCAGCGTCCGAGCTGGCAGACACGCCAAGTTGTCCCTGCTGCTGACGCATGCATACACACACACACACACGCACACACACACACACACACACACACACACAAACTAGACGTACATCCAGTTATACTGCAGTGGGTTGTGTGCTGCAGTGCTAAAGAGCACACCTGCTGTCCAGTTGGGGCATTACTCCCTCAACTATTGGCAGACAAGACAGATATAAAATAGTGGAGAATGAAGCAGTGTCTGTGCTGGTCACTCACATTACAGTTATAAAATGGAAACACCATTTGTTAGTCAGTCCACAGTGTTGAATTATAAAGCTTTTTCTTTGTACATCTTTAGTTTCTGTATTCTTAGATTTCAGTCACACTACTCCATCCATACTAATGTGGATATTTTTTCTCTATATTTAGGCCTCTCCTCTACATGTAAAAGTACTTTAGTTAACAAAAACACATATCTTTAAAGTGCCTTCCAAAGTCTATATTTTCTAAACTCTGGTTTGTTTCTGTGTATGTATGTGTTCAGGGAAAATGGAGAGATTGGAAAACAATGGTATCACTCTCCATGTTGTTCATGTTTATTATTGCTTTGTGTAATGAAGCTGCACCTGAAACTTTTCCACTGACCCTCAAATATCACAAATATAACTTGAGCATAAAAATTCACCTAATAGAAAAACAACAACTTCGACAAAATTCGTTTTTCACAAAAAAATGTTTGCACTGGCAAGAGGTGGTTTTTCGGGCGTTGCGAAATTGGTATATTACGCAGAACTGCAATAGAACGACCTTTTTTCGCAACTACAGTCAGGTGAATTAAAAAACTGGATGCTGACGGATGTTACAACAAGCGAAGAAGAAGAGTTTTAAAAGAAACATGGCATGGTATATGTGGACACACCAGGAAACCACATCATTTTTTAATTTAGTATGGGATAGAGGGGTAATATATAATAATAATGAATATATCGGAAAAACAACATGATATTTACATTTGTCGTCATATTTATGTGACTTCTCGAGTCATCTCGCGATAATAAATGAACAAATCATTGTATTTGTGATTTCATGGAAAAACGGACATTACGGACTACTGTTTTTTCGACATTAAGTAACTTTCAGTAAAGTTTTGTGCACACATCCAATTGAAAAGCAACTATTGTAGAGCTGGTCGAAACCAGACTGTCAAGCCAATTTACAGAAACCCAACAGAATCCTCCAGGAGCAAACACTTTTGACTGGTGACTGTGGTGAGGAAAAACTTCCTTTTAACAGGCAGAAACCTCAAGCAGACCCTGACTCCTGGAGGATGGCTGTCTGCCTTGACCCGTTGGGGTTAAAGAGAGCGGGTAAAGGAAATGAAAAAGAGAGCAAGAGAGAAACTGGGCTCCCCCAGGGGGAGAAGGTGGGAAGTACGGGGAGACACACGGATGCAACTGATGCACAGCAAGCTGAACTTGAACATCTATTGAACTATATAATAAACACTATCACAACTATGTGGATAGGTGAATGATGACGAGGAAGGCAGGAGAGAGGCAGGACCACAGTTTGCCCATGGGAAATCCTGTGATGATCCTCATAAAACCTGTGAGGCGATAAAGCACAGAGACTCATTTCAAATCAGTAACGTGTCTTTGCTGGGGCATAAATAGAAGAGGAAGATTAGGAGAGAGGAGGTCAGAGAAGAGGAGGAGCAGAGAGGAGGTCAGACGGAAGGCGGAGCAGAGAGGAGGTCAGACAGGAGGAGCAGAGAAGAGCTCAGTGCACCAACCAACACTCAAGGTAACATAGGTTTAGAATTGAACCTGTAGATTAAAGCTTCTGTATCTGTTCTGAGATATTTTGCAAAACAAAGGCCATATTGACAGAATTTAAAAAATGGGGTGGAATTCATATCCAGCAATTTAAGCCCTTCATATATAGCCTATCAGTAAAGAAAAGCACAACATTTGTGTCATTGGCTTTCAGGCATTTTGTATTTAGTTCAAATATTTCTTCTTCAGACACACAAAATTAGTGTTGTAGTAGACCTGTAGGCCTTCTTGAAGGTCTTGCTCCTGTTGTGGATCTAGAAAATATTGCATGGGGTGGCAAAGAAAATCAGCTACACAGTGGCAGATCCAGAAAAAATGATATTATTAAAGCCAACTATTTGCTTTGGTTCCAAACATAATTAGTGAGGTTAAACTGTATTAATTTTATTGGTGTATGATAATAATAAAAAAATAGTTTTATGTGATTTGAAGCATTTATAATGTTAATTTTGCTTCACTTTGCCACCTTAAATCCCCACCAGGGCTCTGACCTCGGACCCTACCATGCTCCTTGCACTCCTCTTTGATTTTTTCTGGATCTGCCACTGTGTAGCTGACTTTCCTTCCTTTATTGGTTAATATCATACACCAATAAAATGAATACAGTTTAACCTCACTAATAATGTTTGGAACCAAAGCAAATAGTTGGCTTTAATAATGTTGTCATTGGCTATGGCATTGATTTCCATTGTATTCCAAATAAATTACAATCAGAAGCAACAGTATACAGTAGAGATAGAGGCCCATAGGAGTAGGTTTGATTTGACATTGGTGGGGGACACAAAAGTGCTCCAAGGCAGCACTCCTGAAAGTTGATGTTTTTTTGCATTTGCAATCATAATTTCATGTCATGTAGAGCTGATTAAATAAGCACACAATCATAGTCAGTGAAAAATTCAGTAATTGTTTATAATGCATATCTGAATATCTAAAGACCATCCTCCTTGCACTCCTCTTTAATTTTTTCTGGATCTGCCACTGTGTAGCTGATTTTCTTTGCCACCCCACGCAATATTTTCTAGATCCACAACAGGAGCAAGACCTTCAAGAAGGCCTACAGGTCTACTACAACACTAATTTTGTGTGTCTGAAGAAGAAATATTTGAACTAAATACAAAATGGGCGTTGCATTTATTATTATTGTAATTTATTCTATTGTAAATTATTCTCATTTTTAAAACTGTTTACCGGTAATTCAAAATTCTGTCTTTATATAAATATTTATTTATATGAATACCAGATTTCTCATTTTCCTTTATATTTCACTCTCACTTGTGTTTTTTTTTTCTACCTGTTTTTTGCACTGGTGTGTTGTATGTTTGCTGCTGTCTACTGTGAAAATTTCCCCATAGTGGGATCAATAAGGTCTTACCTTATCTTGTCCTATTCCCCAAAAATATGGATAGACACATGAGCATCTACAATCTGAGGTTTTATTGTATTTTCCACACAAATTTTCTTCGTTTGTGTTTCTTAAACAGTTTCTCACTTCCATGAAACATGAAAATAACAAGTAAAAATAACAAAGTGTTAAAAAAAAAAAGTGTATCTGTTTAGCATTAAAGGTGGGGTATGAGATGTTTTCCTGGAACATTTTTTACTATATTGCTTAAAATCCCCTTCACACCCTGATTACAACCAATTAATTAAATGCTCTAACACAAATATTTTAAAAAAATATAGTCACCTGTGGAACAGACAGGACTGAAAAAACACCATCCTATCATTTTGAGCGCCCACTTGTCATGACTGAACGGTGACATGTCTATCAAACTCAACCGCCATTTGTCCCTCCCCCCTCTGCGCATACCCCTCCTGCATGAATCGTGTGTTCTCAGAGGCCTGGAGCACTGGTACAGGAAAAACAAAGGTAGACTTTGGCTACTTATATTAGCTATATTACGATGTAAAGTTCACCGGAAAACTTTTTTGTCCTAACACTAGGAAATGGAACGTTGGTCAGATAGGAATGAACTGGGGCTGTTCTGTAAGAGCGGGGGTGTTGAAGGAGACTGGATGGGGTAAGAGTTCGAGTTTCCAGTGTAGGAGCCCAAGCAGCCGGCATAGGTGCTGGAGCCCCAACCGGAGCCCCAAGCAGCTGGCATAGATGCTGGAACCCCAAACTGGAGCACCAAGCAGCTGGCGTAGATGCTGGAGGCCCATGCCGAAGCCCCGGGCAGCTGGCTTAGGGGCCGGAGCCTCGAGCCAGAGCCCGGTGAATTGTTGCTGTGCAGCGCTTGTGAGCCCTTGGGAGCAAGCATTCTGGAGGCGTGGCTTTGGGGGGCATGTCTGAAGAAAGGGGTTTGAACTTTTGAATTGTGGATTTTCAAAATTTAGCTTGCTCAGAGTGTTTGCCTAAGATCTCATACCCCACCTTTAAATACTGTGTTTTATCCAATATCTGTGTTGTTGAGCCTCTACAGTAACTTACACTTTGACTCCTAAAGAAGTGTCTTATGTCCAGTTTTCTTTTCTTTGACATCCTTCAAATCCTAATTACCAAGCACACATGCACACACGCTCGCACAAACATGCACGCACACACATAAACTGACACAAATACAAATGTAAATGTAAATGACAACACTGATATTAAAATCCATCTAGCTGACGTGACCCAGGCAGAACCAGTACAAACATATTGTTAACTTAACCCTTTGTGTGCCGTAATCATTGACTAAACACTACAGACAGTGGTTGTATTGATAGTGGCTACACAGTAGTGGCTAGATATTGCTACCTAATTGTCCCTACCCAATTCTACACCCTGTATAGGCCTATGGTTCTTACTGTATAACAATACATAACATACCCTCTGTGGCTCTGTGACTTTTGTCTTTCCAGCATGCAGACCCAAATGCTGTTTGAATAGACAGTTGTTTCTTCATGATTAGACTTTAGTCTAGTCTAGGCGAGTGCACAGTAGACCATGTAGAGGGACTGAATTCCCCTACAGGGATAGTAGAGTGTTAACTTTTTTTAATCTTAAGAGGTTTTCACAGGGTGGGATAGAGGATAACAAACTGCTATCTCTGGAAAAAAAAAAAAAAAAAAGCAAACGGACTTATCAAAGACACACAAAATTTCTTGTTGTTATGTCCTGCTCTGTGTGAACAGAACACACAAGACTGCGGATGTTTTGTAATAAATAAATAAATAAATAAATAAATAAAATACAAGAATAAAATACTTAATTCACTTTTGGTCATAATTTGCTTTGCAAAGCTTGTGGACACACATTAGTGATGATTTGTTTGTACAAGTACTTTTCAAGGCTCTGACCCCCTATATATCAGCCCCTGTCTTGGCCTTCTCTCTTTACATACCTCATAAGTAGGCTACATATTGCAGTTTTGTCTCAGTCTCAGGCAAAGAGGCAAGGCAAGGCAGGGTTTATTTGTGTAGCACAATTCATACACAGGGCAATTCACAGTGCTTTCCAAAAAATGGAAAAGAAACAGGTTAAAAACACACAATTACAGTTAAAACATAATCAATAAAACATAAATACCAATCAATTAAAATAAAGTAAAAGAGAGGAGTGCAGATAGAACCCTTTCAGTTGTATGCACAGTTGAACAGACCCATTTTCATCCTGGACATTGTCAGAGTAGTGGCCTGTCTGATGTCATTAGAAAGTTCCAGAGTTTGGTGCATGAAACTGAAACGCAGCAAGCACCACGTGTTTAGTCCTGACTTTGGGCACCAGCAAAAGACCAGTCCCTGAGGTTCTTAGGGTCCGAGATGTACTTTGGTGCTAGACCATGGAGAGACTTATATACAAGCAGAGCTGTTTTAAAGTTTATTCCCTGAGCGAGAGGAAGCCAGTGCCGAGACCTGAGCACAGGACTAATATGGTCATACTTTTTGGTTCTAGTCAGGACCCCAGCAGCAGCGTTCTGGATGGACTGCAGCTGTTTTACAGCTCTTTTAGAAAGTCCAGTCAGAAGGCCGTCACAGTAGTCTAACCTGCTAGAGATAGATGCATGGATACGTCTCTCTAAGTCTGGTTTAGACAGTAAACCTTTGATTCTGGCAATGTTTTTGAGATGGTAAAAGGCTGATGTAATGTGGCTGATAAAGTTTAGGTCTGAGTCCATTATTATCATTATTATTATTACATTATCCCAGATCTTGATTTGTCTTTCCTCAGACCACCTCATTCTGCTACTGACTGGCATCAGAATCACGAACCATATCAATCTACGGTATCTGAAAAATGTTTATCTTCTACCGAATTGGTTCAAATTCAGGGTTGGAAAGTGGGTGAAATTTTTATGCTCTTTTGGAAAAGCTTTGACCATATCCATGTTGCACCACAACTAAGGAACATATAATTAGTAAAAGTACAGTCAATTTTCATTTTTTTTATTTGCATACAGTATTGGAACATATTTCCTCTCCCAAAATTTGTCACTACCAAAACATAGCATTACCTTTAGAATTAAGATAATTATATTAAACTATTAATATTTTTTTTCCATTCCTCCATGTACAGGCTATTTTTTTTAATTTATGTAGGTGGTTTCCACAGTTAAATAAATTTAAATTAATATTTTAACATATTTTGTCATGTTGAATTTTTATGATACATCAAAATCAATCACTATTTTTCTTGTAAAATGTATAAAGTTGATTATATTGATTTCACCATTAATGAGAGTCAAAATTATGCATACACCCAACCAACCATTATTATAAAATACAGGTTGATAACTCGGGGGCAACTGACCTTAACCCTAACCGTCTTTTGGGCTGAAGACCTACGCCCTGGTGTCTGATCCCCTTCACTGGAGCTAGCAGTGCTCAGTGGTGTGGAAGTCGGACTAAACATCTGCATCTCTGTCTGTTTTTTCACACACATCCTGTGATCTTGTTGTCTTTTCCTCCATGCTTTTGTGACTCCTTTTCAGCCTGTTGGATAATTCCAACTCATGTTTAAAAAATATTAGTAGTAGTAGTAGCAGTAGTAGTAGTAATAATAATAATAATAATAATAATAACAATAATAATAATAACAATAACAATAACAATAATAATAATAATAATATGCATACCTTTTTATCATTACTGAAACCATCATGTCACTATCGAAACATCCCTACCCAAACGTTTCGGTAGTGACCGTTTTGGTAGGGACATCGATAGCTAATTATTAGCTTAACTCAACAATGCTAGGCTAAAAACGGCTCCAAACACAGTTCTGAACAGGTGTACACAGATCAAAACATAATATTTGCT
>JAPTMW010000003.1:4549687-4565983 GCA_029822955.1 Ostorhinchus angustatus
GCCTGAATGATTGTATTAATGCATTATTGAAATCTATCTATCTATCTATCTATCTATCTATCTATCTATCTATCTATTGATGTGGGGTAATCTAACATTGTTTTGTCATTCATTGCACCACTGTAAGGTTAGATGACATTTGATCAGGAAATTAGATGAATAAAGTGTTTCCAAGGAGGATGAAAATTATCTGAAGTGTTTACATGTCATGATGTACATACCTGTTGCGCAACATTGCATGTGTGTTGTATTGCTGCTAAGTAGCGAAGGACTAGTTTGGTGGCCTCAGTTTTCCCAGACCCACTCTCTCCACTGAAACATATAAATGCATGTTCACTGAACATCAAAATGATTCAGTACTTTACATAGTATTGTATTGCTTTGATAAGGTCAAACATTAGATAACATATGTGCAGCAAATAAACAGCAAAAAGGCAATGACAAAGGTAAATTACAGACATGAAAGAGTGTAAAGTACAGCTGTATTTTCCTTGTAGGGAAACTCTGCATTTAACCAATTGTAGACATACACAACACACAAAGAGCAGTGGGGTCCCACTGACGGTGCCTGGGGACCAACTCCAGATCTAAGCCAGTATTCTATGCATGTAGTGGCAGGCGGTGCATTTTGGTACCTGGGCCTTCAGTGGGGACTTACTCAACTTAATCCACCTCTTAACACCACCACAATGACGCCACAATTATAGAACCATCAATGCTATACAAAAACACAAAACAGCAAGGCATTGCAGAGAGAGAGAGGGAGAGAGAGAGAGAGAGATAGATAGATAGAGAGAGAGAGAGAGAGAGAGAGAGAGACATTTGGGCTGAATCCCACTTTACCCCTTACCCCTACCCCTATTTTGCGTGTTTAAGTGAAGGGGTAGGGGTGTTCCGATTCCCAATGAGTTGGAGAGGAAGGGCTAAGGGGGAGGGCTGTTTGACCCTTGAAACTGAGGTCTAATCCCAGTTCACCCCTTAGCCCCTCCCCCTTACCCTTTGGTCCTTGCATTTGGTACTACCCCTTGAAACAGAGCTGCAAGGGTTAAGGGTTGAAACATTCCCCTATGAAGTGGGACAACCCTCTGCCACCTGTTACGTCATCAGCAGTCATCGATGCAGCTATTAACAGATGTGACAACTTTGTTTTTGAAAGTATTCACCATGCTGTCAGTAGCTGTAACCGTCTCTGTTGCATGGGCTTTGGGCATCTTTTTGCAGCTATCAACTATAAACTGCAGAAATGTGATCTATAACACATTGAAATGAAATGATGAAGTTAAATGAAGAAAATCCGTACATTTGGGGTTATTTCCGCTAAAACTCTCCCCAGGGCTGCAGTTCCCTTTGAAGCATCGTACAAAGAAAAACTTTTCATTTGTGCAAATCAGGCCGTCAGCTGACTGCAGGATACTAAACATGATTTACAGGGCACAGTTTGAGAGGAAAGGAGAGGATGGCAGTCATCAGCCTTTATAAAGGATTATATAAACTTCAAAATGGCCAATACAACAACTGCAATTGTCTTAGTATACATTTTTCTCTGTCTTTAGAATTTTGTTCACATTCTCATTGAAAGATAATGTGATGAAGACTTGGCCAGAGACTGTTTTGTTACTTTAAAATAAAAATACTGAACATATATTTGCTCCCAAGCTTGAAAAATGTAAAATCAAATAACAGCAACCATCAGCCAATTTGCAACTTTGGCCATGAATTTCCAAATTGGTACATCCTTAACCTCCTGAGACCCAGGAAAGTACAAGTTTTGGCTTTTTTAATTAAATAATTACCTATATTCGAAACACGATTCGACAGTTTTTTCTACATGCATTTTTTTTTTTTTTTTTTTATCAAATGTCATTTGTGGTGGACAGTTTTTTGTTTAGTTTTTTGTATAAAGCTGTGAAACTTTTGTCCTCATACGAGGACAGAAAATCCATAGCTGGGTCTGAAGAGGTTAAGTTGTCTTGTGAGCACCAGAGGACATAAGATCCAGCTGGAGCTGACGTCGCCTGTCGTTTTATGGGACTAGAATGCAGACTCATCAGGGAACACCGAACACATGTCCAGTAACAGACACACCTAACAGACACAAACCCTCTGCTTCCAGGGAACATCAACAGCAGAAAAAGCAGCTGTGAGGCACACCAACTCCACCCCTGACAAAGCCAGACCACAACAACGAAGCCTCATAGCTAACTAGCCTCAGGCATAACAAACAGTGCTTTGATATGGTGTTAAACATCCCATTCCCCTCAATGTGCCCACATACACAAACACTGTGCTCCATTGTGTCAGGCCCAGCAGGAGTCATGTGATGGAGCGCTGCTACCTGCCTGATGCAAACAATAGGGCCAACTTGACTGAGAGGTTATTACAGGGCGCCGACAGAGGGTTACTGTAGGGCAAACAGCGGAGGTTACCATCGTTCATCTGGGAGATGATAAATGTTTAATGTCAGTCACTGTGCTGTTAAGCAAGGCATTTAATAAACTTCCATCTGCAATTTCTTGCTTGTTAATTAAACTATGTACATTACACACTGGTTCACTTCAGCTGAAATCAGGGGGAAAAAGTCAGAAAAATAAACACCTTCCTCCTTCAGTTCAGATAGAAATAATTGATATCAAAAATTTCATACATTTGTAATCTTCTGGCCTGAACAATGGAGTGGAGCAATAGAGTCAATCAGTATTTGTTAAATGTTAATCCTTACCTGAAAACATTTTTTCTACAACCTTTGCCACTGTAGATGCGAGAGTGAATGAATTACAATATAATGAAAGATAATTCTAGAATATTTTCCCAGTGATGCTAAAGAACTATCATGCCTTAAGCAGCCATCTGTAATAGCATGGACCACCAAACTACTGAGCACAGCATCGGACTCCTGCATTCCATCTGTCGTGTATGTTCACACACAGGTAGGGGTGTGTGTGGGCCTGTTTACATGAGACTTTTTATTCCTGTTTAATTCCAAATAAAGGTTAATTCCACTTTAAGATGACCATGTAAACACCTAATTCCGGTTGAAAACGTCTATTCCGAATTAAACTTAATTCCGAATCAAGTCACTGGTTAATTCCACTCTTCATTCCGAATTAACTCATTCCTCGGACATGTAAATGGTAATGACATGTAAATTCTGCTTTAACGTTATTCCGGTCATTCTGCGCATGCTCCTTGTCTTGTCCTGTTGTGATGACGCACATATTCCACGCTGCCGCAGTGAGCTCTTCTGCTGCCGTCTTTGGTTCTAACATCCTTCTCTTCTTCAGATGATCCAAATAATTAGTATGTGGATTCAGACGAGCTGCTGCTTCATAATTATTACAAAATAAATGCAAAAATCACACCTAGTATCCGCTCTTCCATGTTGCTAGTTGAAATGAAAAGAAACAGGAAGTGGACGCGATTGTTTTCTTCCGGTAGACATCAAGATGCCACGTCCGTGTTCTGCCCAATCAGAACGCTCTGTACCCCCAGCTCTTACAGCGGAATTAACTGAAGCATTTCCATGTAAACACGAAGGAAATTGCTTTAATTCCAAATTATTTTATTTATAATAAATAATTCAGAATTAAAAAACATCATGTAAACGTAGCCTGTGTGTAATTAGTTGAGCTCAGGCCATTTTTTTTCAGTTACTGGGCAAAAACACCAATTATAGGCTGTGCAGTGAAAAAAGTTTACAAGGCTGGGGCAGAGGTAACTATAGTTCATCCATCCCTTTCCTGTCTGAGCACTCTAACCTGTGCCTAGGCAAGTTGCATTAGATATGCATTCTAACAACAACATGACTAATGCAGAAACACAGCTGCTTCTACAAACAGAAAGCAACTGGTTGTCCTACAGCTGCTGTTGTGCTGATTTCTGACCTGTCATGGTTCATCCTATATTGTAATACAGGCACAGGACAAAGGAAGACAACAGTTCATAAATCCAAGAATCTCTTCAAATATTGAATTCCGTTTCTCCTTTAAAATTGATCTGAGTTCACAGAGACTAATCAAAGTGACTAGATGGGATGACACTAACTTGTGTTCATGTTCAGCAAATTATGAACACAGATATATCTTGCTTAATGACAATGGAATGACACCATGCAGCAATTTTAGGTCACAGACCTTGAATGGTTAAACTTTTGTTGTAGAACTTTGTTATTCTGGACCCAAACTAACATGTTAAATCACTGAACAAGCAAACAAAGTTTACTCCTTGCAAAATTTTAAGCACTTCTCAAAATCATCCAGAGTATGGACTTTTCCCACCAACAAAGAAGCAGTGCCTCAACTAAATGGGTCTGGAACTGGCTTCCACATGTACCTGATCTGTTTTTATTTTTTTCCCCTAAAAATATAGATTTCCTTTGACCTTATGTATGAAAGTCTGTATCATATTGTACTGTATGGAAGGGAGAATACACTTGACAATGTATGAGGAACTGGTGGAAAAAAAAGAAAAGTAAAAGGAGCAGTAACCGCTGACTAAACTCACTGAATTCTCCACAATGTGTACTAAATGTACTCTCCAATCATCACAGCGTCCCCTTGTTTTCTGGACGTCCTCTTACCAACAAACCAGATAGAGACTGAAAGCAAGGAAGTGTATGTAAAGACTAAAGTCTCTTGGCCTACTTTATTGTATGATGCCTCTCTATTGCTTTGTCCTTCACAGAGATAACCCATAATCAAAGTCTTAAGAGGCTTACTCATCTAGAGCCATCGCAACTCCCCTGTATATACAAAGAACAGGAGAAGTAATTCCAAATAGTAGTTGGGGGGGGGGGGGTCATCCACAGCGCAGCAGGAATGTTTGACTATTTGATTGCCTGGCTGAAATAATTAAATTACAGCAGGCCTGAACCCTGAGTAACGACATCTATAAATGGGTCACAGAGTTGAGTGGATCAGGGCAAAGCTAGGCCACATTACCCAGCATCTGAACCACTTACATTTACAAAACAATAACCCCAAAAAGCAAAAAACAACTTAAGGGTCAACATATTTTCTTTACCTTTTTTTTAATGCATGTTCTGGTGCCAAACAAAAAACATTGCAACTAGTGGTTCATTAACAAATCAACTAAAGACTCTCCAGTCTTTCCCGCCCACCTATAAAACCATCGTCACATTTTTTCTGCCCTTAACCAGCACATATTTCCCAGGCAATGCAGACTGTCAAGTGGGCCACCACCACACAGAAGAACAAAACGTCCCCATGAACTGAAACCTAACACCTCTGCCTGGAGACTGCACCTCATCCAGCCAATCAGCACAAGAGTTTAGGTTCATCTCTCAACAATGTGGTTTGTAAGCTAGCAAATATCTCTGCCAGAAGCTGTGTGCCAAGAGGTTACTCTGTGTCAATGAACTATAGTAAACTTCCTACAGCTTTCCCTCAAAAATGCGTGCTGCAGAAGTCTGACTAAAAACTCTAGATTTAAATTTATGCAATTTAGTAGAAAGTTACAAGACAATGATTCTGAATACTAAAAATAAATTGTACAGCTTTGCTGGGTGTTGAGTTGAACTGAAAGCCATAAAGCATAAAACAAAGAAGCTGTTTGTATGCTAAATGCCTTGGTGTTAGGCCTAGAGCTCTGTACTGGATGGTAAAATGGTGATTAAAGCTCAGCATCTAGCCTGTGTTCAGGCACCAAACAAAACTAACAATTGCAGCATTCTCAGTCAGTGGCTAGTAATATAATGGTTTCAAAGAAGGCAGGATTTAAAAAATACGCAAAGTCCCACAAACACCGTGTGATCTTTGGCTCCATCATGTCCAAAGCCTGCCAGTGAACACAAAATGAATTACCACAATTTATTTATTTTTAAAATGGAAGATTCATTGACTCCATATAGATGGTCAGATTCTAGTTTTCAATGGCTGAATTACAATTACAGTTCAAAATTAATTAATGCTGAATCAGGCAGAGTAGAATGTGCCATAAAGGTTAGCCTTTTAAAATAAAAATGAAACAATGGAGAACATATGAGTAGTAAAGTTCAGTCTTGGCTGGGAGCACAGATAATTTATGTTGTAGTTGTAAAATGATTTTAGGGTTGGTTTATTAATGACTTCAATGTGTTGGCATATTAATGAAATTTTAAAGTCTCTGGCACCTAACAATCTGCAATATAGGATTCTATGTAGTGGAACGCAATAATAAACATTGTGTAGTTCACATATTGAAAATTAAATTTCCATCCAAATTCAAAATATGGTTTAATGTTTTCCTAAACTTCATGATATTGAACAATTAGGTGTGGATAGGAGATAAATTGCATATTTAATTCTGTGAACCAATCATAAAAAAATATCCTAGTCTGTAGTCACCAGAGACTGTTTATAAAAAGAACGAACCACCACAATGTCACTCAGTTTCTGAACATTTTGAACCCAGGAGTTTATATTTTGGCTGTCCCCATAAGTGACCATACTGGGACAAAAGGAGCAGAGGTGTGGGAACATAAGTGAGGTAATGCTAAACACCAGCTTAGTGACATGATAAAATGAAGCTGTTGACATGACAAAATTTGATGGTTTAGCTGTCTGCCAAGAACCCCCCCCCCATTAAATTCAAAGAACAGAAAAACTTAAATATATTACATTAGCCCAGCTTATTATGGAGCAATAATTTAAAGACAGACCACCAGAATGTTGCACTTACACACACTGTCAAACAAATTTACTTCAACAGGTAGATTTGCCCATCTGAAAAAGTAACTAGGCTTACGCCGTTGGAAGCGACAACTAGGGGTATATCCCCAAAAGCCCCCAATGCTTGATGTCATGACATGAGGCATCTCCAGGTCATGACCTTTCATTTGCACTTGGTTTGAAGTCAGACAAATAGCTCCAGAGATATGAACAAAAGAATGTTTAGTAATTTTAAACTTTTGAGTGGCCCCTTGTGGGCAATCTAGAAATGGTAAATCATCCAAAATTGAATCAGTTCTTCCTCTCCATGATATTCACTGATATGGAAAACATGGAATTTCTAGATCAAATATTTTTTAAGTTATTGTGTTAACACGAAGGATATCCGGTGGTGGTGGTCTGACTCCATCGAAACTCCGTTCAGGGATATAATTAAGTACTGTGACATCAACAAAACTTGAGTCAATACAGTATTTAAACCAACTATAACCTGTACTTTTTCCAGCAGTATGCTTCCTTGTTGAATACAACTCTGCCACATTTGCTTTCCCAATGCAGGTTATTGTTGAACATTTACAAACAAACTGATCCACCCCATCCCCTGCAACTATGATGATTTTGCCCTGGGTAGAGTAGGAAAAAAAGCAATTGGTCAGTGAAGCAATGCTAATATTTTTGTGGTTAGTTAAACTTTAAAGGGGGTCAAAGTCTGAAGTAGACATTAAATTAGATAATGAAAAACTGTTTTAATCAATTTTGACAGAATGTGTGGGGAATGATGGGAAGCATGTCATTTGATGCACCAGTGAAAACTTTGAACCAATTTAACTTGCTATAAATGAAAAAGATCTTGATAAAGACATATTCTAAAGGAATGTTATTGCTCCCACGATTACAATAAATTTGTTGAATCATGTCAGTCCAGTGAATTTCATTTAGTATCGGGGTGGCTTACTATTTCATTTTTTTGTTGTTTTTATTTTTGAGTTACCTCATGGAACGTTTTTGGGCACATTCAGCCTCAGGTTGTCAGAAAAATGGTATAAATGTAATTTTGTATGAAAATAACAAAAAACAATCTTGTCATAATACCCAATACATTTTCAGATATAGCCAACATAACGATTTAGAGATTTAAGACTTACAACTAAAATCGTATTGAGTATTAACTGAGAAGGACCTCTGAGGTTAAATTAAACATATGTTTAGCCTCAAAGGGTTAGGGTAGGACCTCTGATAAAGTCTCTGCTAATAGCTGTGTCCTCAGAATGTACCCAACATTTCCCTGATCAGAATGCTAAATACTGGGGCTAATGAAGGGGAAACATTCACATATTTAAACCAGAGACAACCGCAAGCAAACTGTGTTTAATGATGCAGATAACGGAGGCAGTGTTGTCGAGTCCCTTGAGTCGGCACTGCCTCACCGAAAGAACACACTTCTTCCACAACAATCTGTAAAAACTAAACTACTAAACATCTTGTAGTAATGTCAAAGAATACCAATCAGATGTGTATTAATCATATTTCAAATGTCCTGTGGAGCTTTGTCTGTCTGTTTTTACAACTCAGCAAAAACGAATGAAGCTGAGAATCAAAAACGCCCCTTTATCCATCGTTTACTGAGGCACCGTCATACGCCCAAAACAGTAACAGAGATAAGAAGAAGCCACCAGAGCAGTTGATTGTAAGTATTCATAAGAGGATCCCATTTGAAAAGCCAGCTGGGAAATACGACATTTAAAAAAAATTTAAAAAGAAGCTAAGAGAATGGAAGAATGTCAAAGCTGTGATACTTTAAATAAAGGCTTTAAAAGCTGGAGAAAAATCAAGCTTAAGTGTTGCTACTCAAAGAGGCATTCTGCAGTTTTAGGCATTAGGAAAAAAACAAAAAACAAGTATTTTACAAAGGAATGTGTGACGGATTCCAACTGGTCTGCTACTGAAAATAGTGACTAAACTACTTTAAATAGTTTAAAATATATACCTAGCATCGACTTTCTTGGTTATTATTCTACAAACAAAAATCTACTGAACGTAGTCAAAGCACACTAAAGGGAAAATAGGAAAATCAGTCAAATAAGCCCAAATAGTTGGCTACACGTGCAAGAACAAATACCAGATAGGCTTTACGTGGCAGTCGAGCACACTGCATCTTATATAAGCAGCTCTATGCTCCCTCAGTCCAGCACTACATTATGTAATACAACCTATAAGGGTGTAGAGACTGAGGCCCACCCCCTGTTCTGCTGAAATATTTGTTCCAATTTGCTCTAATTGCTACGTTAAGACTCACTGAAACCTACTGTGTAGTTACAGAGCATGTGGCACATGAATAAAGAACTTAATTCGTACAGTGACAGCACAAACAGGCTTCCTGTGGATGTTAACAGGCCTACAGCTGATGAAGCTCTGAGATCTCCAGTAACTTTAAATGCAACAATGACCTGTCTGGAGACAAGAATTAAGCGTTGATGTTTGTCCACAGGCATACAAGCACCAAATGTGGACTTGCAGAATACATAGTGTATTTGCCTTGAAATGGTGTGATGAGGTGTGATGTCTGCATACACAGGAACATGTGCACAGTGAGAACAAGTTGCGCGGAAGCTGCAGTAGCCTGAAGTAGGTCAAAGGTAACAGTACAAGCAGAGTGAAATGGAACTCTACTCTGTCAATACAGGGCTGAGGCGTTGAAATCCTTAACATATTAGACCACCATGAATACACCTGGGACATACAATGATAACCACCACAATATAATTTCTATTGTTTGTCAACATTTTTATGGTTCATTTTTGTTGTTTTGAACCTTCAAAAACCACAAAACATTCTTCCACAACTCTTACTGTCACCCTTTACTTTGATTTAACATTTAATGAAGCCAGTATACCAGCCATTTATCCAAGGATAAAGACTGAGCAAAAGTAAGCCCTGCGTCTAGGTCTTGCTATATCATAAATCATGTCATTTATATTATGGATTTTTTTACATTGTTGTTGTCATCTCACATTGTAGTCTCTTCAACTTGTCAGACTTCATTATGACACGAGTAATATTTGACATTTGTTGTGAAAATTATTGATGGTGACCGATATGAAATGTCTTCTAGGATTTTTGTCCTATTAACCCATATTCCCTTTAAGACTAGAGAGAAATTTTGAAAAACGGGAAATTTCTGTTTATGAACACATTTAATAACATTAATTAACAGTGTATACATTCCTATAATGCTTGTAAAGGGAAAAATAGCAGCGTCAAAGTTTTAACACCTTGCCATCATCTCTAAAGTTGTTTCCGCTCCCCTGCTACTTAAATGATCATGGTGTAGCAGATGGATGGCATGAAGGCTTTGCCAGAATTAAACACATAACTTGACATCGTGCTGGTGTGTGCCATGTGTGAGTATTTATTAGCAGCTACCCTGTGCACCCTTTCCTGCCATCTCACATCTTTATCTCACCTTTTTTCACAAACCCTGTGACCCCTCCACCCCCTAGCCCCCCACCTCCACAAGCGAGACGCCAGCCATCTGTTGATAACCCCTGCTAATCTAGACGAGGTCAGAGCGCAGGCAGCCAAGTGTCCTCCATACTCGCAGCCTATCCCCCCACTGCCTTTCACTTTCTTCTTTGATTGCCAAATATGGGTCAGAGTGAGAGTAAAAGGGAACAGAGGGGTGACGGAACTGGATGGAGGGGAAGTGTGAGCATAAACGGATTAAATTTGACAACAAATAAAGGCTTGATGGAACAAAGTTGAAGTCTCTATAGTGAGTGAAATATAATAAAGGAGGGAAGGAGGAGGGAGTGTGAAACAGCTGAAGGTAGGACAGTGGGCAAGTACAGTGAGAGCAACTGGAATGCAGATGAATCCTTGCCAAAGCAGATTCATGTCACTTTAATGAACAAGTCTAGTGCCATGCTGTGTTACAAGTTAGAGAGGTTTATTAAAAACAAGGAAGGAAAGAAAGAAAAAAATAAAAGTGTGGTTGGGTTTTGGAAAAAGAAAGCACCTGAAAGATTTCCCTCAAGTGTGCCCTCTATTCACCTTCACAGTTAAAGGCCTACAGCAGCAAACACTTGTGGGACCACCTGGGGTGAATATAATATCCAACAGAACCACACCACACTGTGTATAAAACAAGTTTTCTGGATGACTTCCGAGCCCTGCAAACATGTCTGCTATTCATAACCAAAAGAAATTGGGTCTGAAAATCTCTGAGACAGAATCTAGCCTTGCAACAGGGCTGTCACAATATTAAAGGCGAAGCGTTAATTGTCAGCTGGAAAATTGCAGGCAACAATGTTGCTTTCTATTCTGTTAACTTCATGCCACTCCTGTAGTATGAGCCAAGGTACAAAATCAAAAGGAAGTATGCATAATAGCCAAAAAAAAAAGGAAATTAAAGAAATTACTTGGACAGAGATGATGCAAGTTAGTCATATCTATACAAACTCTTAGTTAAACGTTTGTAAAACAAATCTGACAGAAATAACAGGAAAGAATGCCTTAAAAAATGGCAAATATATGCAACTGAACAACAGCACAAAGAGATTAAAAGAAAAAAGTTTTGAAAACCAACTGTAACAGTGACTCAGAAGGATGAAAACTATACAGAATATTACCTTATGTGGAACAGATTCTGCAAAAACATACAAGTGTAGGCAGTGCTTTTGTTGGGACAGAAACAAACAAAAAAAAGCATAAGTTATTTGGAGCTGACTGAAGACGGTGACAGGACTGAGCTGCCACAGTGTCTCAAAGGGCAGCCGTAAAGCGTCTCATAGCCCTAGAGCTGCTGGATCACATTTCCTGCCTGGTGCTTCACAAAAATGACCTGTAGTAACCTCGCACGGGCTCAGAGAAGAGGTTACTACAGGACATTCCATTGAACTGGAAACAAAGTGATCAGATTATGCTCTGGCAACTCACTAAATATGGCTTTGTTTTGTTTCCAGCACATGGTGCCTGTTCCACATCACATGCAGCATAAGGGAAAAAATAGAAATATAAAAAAAAAGATTTCATTCCTGACTTACATATTTCCTCCAGGAATGCAATAGACATACTTACAAGTGTGTGGCAAGACATGAAATTACAAAACTGCTTGAAAACAGAGATATGTTCATGATGGATATGGCATACAAGTGGTACCTCGTCTGCTCCTGCAGAATGAGATGGGGCTCCACAAAGAACTTGACTCGCAGTCTCAATCTACACGGCGTCATGTTATCCATCTGCTGGCAGATGCGATTCCTCAGATTCAGCCACAGATTCTCTCCTTTGTTGCCTGTGAACTGTAGCCCGAAGTAGTCCACTTCAATTATGCCTAACTTTCGACAAACCTGGAAAGAGATCAAATAAGGGGGATGTTAAAGAAAAAATGGGTCTCAGATGTAAGTATGAAGGATTCAAAGTAAACCAAGAGATAAAAGTCATTAGGACAACAAAAGCTCTCATTTTTGAGAATCTCAAGGTCCAGATAACTAAAAAAAAAAAAAAACCAAAAAACATGTACTAATGAAATCCACCTAGTCATTTAATTTTTCACCTGATGCAATTATATAGCAACAGACAATCAATTCATGTAGATATTTTGTCCATCTCCAGGCTTCCCATACATTATGAAAAACAAAGTCTCAAAACATGTTCACAACTTTTCAAAGAGGACCAACAATAAATTCCAACCTTTCAGTACATACAGTGGCGTTAATGATTCCGTGATTCCAATAGCACCTTGTGATGTACTGTATAAAATGGCAAAACTACTAAGCTCAAATGCCCTTTTCTTCATAGTGGTCATAGTCTATATTGAATATGAAACTAAATGCTGAAAAGTGACCTATCAGCTTTGAAATGTGGAGTAAGGTTTGATTTTACGGCTCCAAACTTAGTGTAACTTACTTTATTGAAACCTACCTTTCAAAATGAATGGTCTGAAAAAAAAAAAATCATCAAACTTTTATTAAAGACATTCTGTAACATAGGTGGCTAATTTTGCAAAAAAGATGAGTTTGCATCCCTACACTTAATTCTATGACTTTCTCAAGCCTCAAAGATATTTTAAAACTTGTGTGATGTTTGAGGATTGTCTTGACTGCAGGACCCTGGTCCTCTTATTGCTGCTCCCCACAAACACTGAATGTGAGTATGTTTATTCCTTCATAATTGTATTTATTTCGATTCATTCACTTTATCTGCCCGTTCCTGTTCTTAAATGTGAAATATCTCTTCCCAACACACAGAAGGCTAGATAAGTGACAAGTGTAATGGATCATAAGATCACAGCAGAAAAGCACCTTGATGACTTTTCAAAAATGTTCTTAACCAAGGCACCTTTAGGATGCACAAGACACGTTTGTTTGAGGGGGTAGAAGTGCTTTCATCGTTCTGTTCATTAGGATTTCACTAACCCCTATGCAGCTCAAACACTGATAAAGGCCCATCAATAATCCCCCCTGTGGGTAGAAGAGGACGTGGTGGCTTTCCAAAGGGGCAAAGGGGGCCGTCAGACCTACAATCCCACGCCCCCTCAGCGGCGGAGGTTATTACGTAAGTCCTGGGTGAACGTCTGTGGGGACACTGGAGGCTGGGATCAAACTCATTCATACCCAGGGCAGGCTGGTAATATGCCATGCATATGAAACAGATTTACAGTTTATCTTCACAGGGAGGGAAAAATAACTTGAGGCTGCTAATGAAAAGGAAAGTTTCATTGCTACTCTAATCATGTCCACTTTTTTTGTTAAAACGAGAGGAAGGGAGGCGGGTGTTACCTGAAAATGAAGTTTCAGATTGAGTGGAGCGAGAACGCTGAGTACCGGAGAAGGAAGAAATGAACTAGAGTAACCTCTGAAAGCCATCTGCCCGTGACTAAAGCCACGAAGGTGGATGGGACGTTACCTCCCATTCTGTCTCAACCCACAGCTTTTTGATATATCTCGGTTTCAAAACGACATTTTACGGTTTCGGATCTGTAAACATGGGCAGTCTAGCTGTCCGTAACACCGAGCAGAACATTATGTTTCCTCGAGTGTTCATATGTGCGTGCAACGATGAAGCTCGTGCGTCCATACTTTTGTTGATACGGTTAGCACATCAAGTTCGCCGCGTCTATTGTGTCAGACAACGAAAAAAACTCATGTAACTGTTCCTTGTCGAGCTGAAAATGAGTCATGTTTTTAATTAACCTATGGGCTTCAGGAAATAACTACTAAGCGGCGAGACGATTTAAATGAAGTTTAGAAGATGAAACAAATACGAGTTTCCACCAGACAGCCGAGTTAGCCAATTCCCTTCCTACCTGCATACACGAAGCTGTTCTATATGCAATGTTAATAGCTATTAAATATATTCCACCATAGCCTACCTTATTCAGACAATCTTCACCGTTCGCCTTCGCATCAACTTCCACTTCCATCACCACCGAATCCGGACGAGTAACGTGGCAGAGCATTTTGGCTGTGTATACTCGAACTCTTTGGTGTGCCACCCTTTAAAAATAATAAAAACTATCCTCAGTCCTTCTTGGAACCCCCTACATCAACCTTTCCCACTTTCTAAGCCCTTTCACTCTGTGTGGCGACTTAGTAGCCACCAGCTGTAGGCTATATCAATGAAACACCACAGGCAGCCCCGCCTACTTACAGCTGTCCAATAATAAGCACTCTGACAAACCCTTAGCGAATTTTAGCCAATTGTAAGTCGCGTTACAACTCTATGTTGCGCTGGCTTGGATTTCGCTCCCGTGCCTAAAAGTGTGAGAAAACCAGTGCGCCTCCATCTGGCGCGTCTGATGCACAATGTAAAATATTCCTGAACTCACCTGCACCTAATGAATTAGACATTTCAAGGAGGTTCAGCAGGTCTTGAGGTGAGTCTAATGGATTTTATTCGGCCCCCTCTCCGGCTTGTGTGAATTATGTATGTGAATACAGTCCAGAAATAGCTGTGATAATGGGAAACCTTCGGCTTTGCTAATATGAATGTTTCATGTTTTGGCTTTGTTGTGTTTGTACCGAGTTGTACTGTTTTCATTTGTCTTCTGTGAGTTCAATGCAGACAACTTCCACATCCTTGAACAGTTTGCAAACGCAAGCATCACTTTTTAAATTCACGATGGGCATATACCTTATCACACTCAGGTAAAGTACAAAATATAACTGTCTTCAGTGTTAGAAGTGCAACTGAATCTAAATGAGATTGCTGTGGTGAAAGACTTGGCAACAGTGCACACTTATTGCATAAAGAGTCAAGTAGGCTCTACGTGTATTATTGATCTTTTCTAATCCAAATTAAACGCATTTGGTCTTCCTACAATTATTTTCTGCATGAATAGGCAACAAACTGTCTTAACTTTGTTTACTTGCCTCCATCCCTTTCACTGTACAACACTTTCATGGTGCATTATTAAGCACTACTGCACTATCTTCAGGGAGACAGCCTTGACTGGGCTGTTAAAAAGAAGACACTGCAGAAAAGTTGAGGCACACCCTCCTCAGAGGCATAGTGTTCAGCCAAGCTGTGTGTGTGTCTGCCAGGGGACATTTTAGAGTAATGCCAGCGTGCCTCTCCATATTTTGTACTCCCCCTTCACTGCATTGGTGACTCAGACACAACAGCACCCAGACAGAGCTCCTTGTAACCACAGCCCTCTCCTCATTCACTCATTTACACTATTACCATGCAGAGATGAGATCCAATTTTGTCTCTGCATTGAAGACCCAGAATTCATAACACTTTGATTCATGAAAGGAGAACACCATTATTCATGTCAGAAATGTCTCTCAGACCTCAGTGAATTGATTTGTCTAAACCTGGGTTAAATCTACTGAACAGTCAAGTAAATCAATGCAACGTCACCTTTGTCAAATTTGAAATAAGCCAGATGCGACATGTTTATCACTTTTCTACACATTTTCAGGGAGTGTTTACTGTGAAAATGTATGGCAAGATTTGACACCAGGCAGCCACACTGAAAAATTGACACTGATTATAATGTTTACATTACCTTGATATGGTGAAATAGATTAGATAGACCTGTATGGGAGACGGGGTATGGTAGCAATACTCTGCTTCAGCACTTGTATGTCACTTAAATTTTGAGCTAGAACTACACAACTTTTCTGAAAAATACTAAACACTGACTCAAGTTTCTGCAAGGATTTCATAGACCATGTGAAGTAATGTATAAAAGTGGTGTTCCTTTGTTACAAGAAGGGTACGATGACTACAAATGCGGTGCTGGATAGTTTGTGTGTTTTGGGGCAAATTTTCCACAGTTACTTTTCAGTAAATTGTAATGCACGTGGTCTGAGAGGACATAAGACTACTGCATTTACTCCTCACTCATGTTTCCAAGTTGTGAAAAATCACGTGACAGATTTTGGCTAATATGTGACTGACATTAATTACCAGTTGCTTATCAGATTCTGAGACCTGACATTGACATGATTCTACTTCTCTGTCTTGACATGGAAGCTTGGAAAAGGAGTATCACTTTTCCATAATGGCACAAAGTGACATCAGGTCATTTATGTTTAACCTTGATTTGGACTAAGTGGAGAGGGCTGCAGACTGTTGTATTTGCAGTTTGGGGGGGGGGGGGGGGGGGGGGGGGGGGGGGGGG
>JAPTMW010000003.1:4572071-4583058 GCA_029822955.1 Ostorhinchus angustatus
CACACACACACACACACACACACAGGTACACTGAATGTGAGCATGTTTATTCCTTCATAATTTTATTTATTTCGATTCATTCACTTTATCTGGCTGTTTCTGTTCTTAAATGTGAAATATCTCTTCCCAACACAAAGAAGACTAGATAAGAGGAAAAGGAGTATCACTTTTCCATAACAGCACAAAGTGACATCGGGTCATTTACCTTTTATGTTTAATCTTGATTTGGACAAAGATGAGACGGACGCAGACTGTTTGTATTTTCAGTTTGACTCCATGATGTTTGAGGATTGTCTTGACTGCAGGACCCTGGCATTTTTTTCTCCTGTTTTAGGAACTTTAATCAATTTATTATTGACTTAAATTAATCAATAAGTATTTTGATATTGATTGAGTTTTGCTGAAATTATTTGAGTATTTTTCTTTAAGATAAAAAAATAATACAAAGCATATTTTGTTAAATCATGCAGTTAGCCTGATTTCCACAGATGCTTTAGAGTTATCCTAGATAGTAAAATGGTTTTCGATTGATTGTAAAATTCTGGTGGGACAAAGTACGGTAATTAATGGAAACACTGCAGTGGTATGAACAGGACAATGAGCACTAGTGTTAATTCCTTGTTGTGGATCCAAACACAACATTAAAGGAAATCATCTTCTGATGTATAATACACCAAGGCAAATCATAGATTAATCAAGAAAATAATGAATATATTTATTGACAGTGGCAATAACCATTGTAGCCCTAGATGCAGCATATTCCATGACCAGTGTAGGTGGCCAGGAAATGTACTTTCAAAATTTCAAATCTTTTTAATCTTTTCTAATCAATATTTTTGTGTAGTCTGTGCAGGACATGATCATATCATTCCTGTCTTTTCCCATTTTGGTGGTATATCGAAGTGGTGTTAATGTCGCCAGTGTTACCATTATGTGTTGTATTTACAATTTTTTTTCTCTGTGGGACCATTACAGTGACTTTCTGCAAGCCTAAAAAGTGCCGCTTCATGCAGTGACTGGTGTCCATTTGCCCCGAGGTGATGTAAGGTGTCCTGTGAATGAACATAGACATGCAGTTTGCACAGCTGTCATAACCATAAATGGAAAAGCGAGGAAGCCGGTGAGTGGCATAACACCCACTGTGTACATGGGATGAGAGGTACCCAGTGAGCAGAAAGCAGACCAGCTCACAGCAGCACACACACACACACATACAGTCATGCTAGAACTGTAACAAATGATTACTGTCATTGTCAGTTATTTTCTCTCTGTTCATTATATCCCTGAACGGAGTTTCGGGGATATGTTTTTGGTCTGACCGCTCCTGCTGGATCTGCCGCCGCAAGATATCCTTCGTGTTAACGCGATAACTTGAAAAATATTAGGTTTAGAAATTCCATATTTTCCTTATCAATGAATATCATGGAGAGGAAGAACTGATCCAATTTTGGACCATTTACCATTTCTAGATTGCCCACAAGGGGCCGCTCAAAAGGCTAAAATCACAAAACACTCTTTTGTTCATATCTCTGGAAGTATTTGCCTGATAACTTCAAATCAAATGCAAATTAAATGTCATGACCTGGGGATGCGATGCCTCATGTCATGACATCATTAAGGATTGGGGGCATTTGAGGATATACCCCTAGCAATTGCTTCCGACGGCTTAAGCCTAGTTTTATCCCACTACCTGACAGTTGTGGTTTACTGCACAAATAAATGACTTAACAGAAATACGAACATGCCAGTGGAAACAAAAGCATCCCACTTTTGGAGTGACAGAGGAATAGATATTTCTCTTTTGATAATGGAAAAAAGCAATTATGCATAGCAGATGAGAAAAAGCATCAAAAAAGCATCAATTTTTGTATATCAGGACCTCTTTAATGCACATCAAGGTCGAATTTGGGGGTAGGGCATCTTTTTTTTTTTTTTACCATCTGGGCTGTTACACAAACACAGACGATTTTCAGAGTCCTCATCTGCGGCTAGGTATGACATCATGCAATGTGACATCACTTCCCTTTGAGGCAAGTCACTGCTGACTCGACTGGAGCGTGAACACATAGCCATGCAGGGGTTTCTGTGTGTGCATGTGGGCACATGACATCACAACGTCATCACTGCCCGTCTCTGTACCCAATGCTGAGCCACTTGAAGCAGAGATTATGTCAGAAAACACCATGCTAGTAGAGCTGCTGCAGCTGTTTCTAGTGTAGTAGACTAGATTATATCCCTTCACTCTTTGCAATCTATCGGTTTTAAGCCAAAAGAAGAGCTGTACTGGGCAGTTGGCACATTTAGCAAAAAAGGAGGGACTCGTTTGCCCAAGTATGAAGAAAGGCCAGAGGGCAAGTAGCTCTTCCAAGTCTGAATCTGAAGAGAGGCAACGTGTAAGGTCATTTGATAGGGACTTTAAAGATCAGTCATCGAGACGTTGGCCCTCATCAGATGAAGAGTCATCCTCAGGCTTGGATGTAGTGTCTGAAAACACAATGAAGAGGAGTAAGTGCTTCAGCAGCTCTTTCAGCTTTGAAGAGGATCAGCAGCAACAGTTAAAAAATGAGAACATAGAAGACTCACTCAAGAACTTTAATCAAGCCCCTGTCCCAGAGCTGGTGGAGTCCAGCTTGGCAACTGATTGTACACGACTGGAGAAACAGACAAGTCAGCCTCAGAGCTCAAGTATGTGCAGGCCTCAGGCACTATGGTTGGCAATGACAAGATGTCTATCCCTCCGGTGGCCTCCATGTTTATCCAACAACCAACAAAGTAGCAGGAAATTAGCCTACCAAGTGGATTGTGACCAGTCAGAGGACACAGAGTCATCTGTGACCTTGGATTCAACCAATGAGAGTTCATCGAGTACATCCAGCTCAGAGAAAAAAAATATGACAATGGTAAAAACTGAGGAGGAGGAAGTGAGTAGAAGTGGGGTGAAAAGCATTCCACCCTCTCATCGTGGAGTCTCACGTTCCTCTCCCAGGTTGCCAAGGGACAGACGAACTTCAGACTTAGTGTTAGCCTCAATGATCTTGGAGAAAGAAATGTTCCTGAGGATTGAGCTGGTAGACAGAGGTGAGGACAGAGATGATTTACGGTATCAGGCAGAGTGGAAACTGTCAGAGAAAACCAAAGATCTGGCAGAGGGAGTGTGGCTCTCTCGAACTCAAACACTGATGGATTGAGGTTTGGTTGTTTTTGATAGGGAAATAACGTTGTCCAGCCACCCATCAACATCTAAGATGGACTATTCTAACCATTATTCTGTTGGTTTATATATTCATGTCATTTTAGTTTGTGTAACTGCTGATTAGAAATGGTCTACATTTACATGAATAATCGGTAAGACTGGTTTTTCATGACAGCTGTGGAAACCACTGTGCACTGAGACAAATGCAGTGACTGTACCTAACTAACAGGAAATGCTATTTTCAGAAATGTTACACAGCACACTTAGTGTTAATGCAAATTTTTCCGCCTTTCTAGGTCTCTCAGAAAACATTTTATACATGGCTGGGTCCATGTGTGGGAAGAAAGGCAGTTTCAATTGAATAGGACATGTACATATAAATAAAATCCTTTTTTGTAAAATAAGTTTCTCATTAGAATTCTTTCTGTGACAAACACAGGGAATTTTTATGTGCTAGTTTTGTAGCTTTTTAAACAGTCGTGATGCTGGCACCAATTTACGACTAATATATTTGCATTCTTAGAATTAGTGCAGACAAAAATTTCAATTTGCTATTTTTCTCCAGTTTAAAACAAAATGATTGGGGGTGAAAGTTGGAGAAATTGGATTTAAAAAAAAAAAAAAATCTTTGTTATTGTGATAACATTTGTAGAAATCTAGATGATAAACATTCAAAACAGTTAATTAAACTAATAAATTGATCAAATGTTATTTTATATGGGTAAATGAGGGCAAAATGATATTAAATAACCATGGCATTAAACAACCAATATTGAAATGTTTAAAATTAAGTTAAGAAATTTGAATGTTCTTTTAACCACTGTTAAAGCTCAAATTAAATACCAGTTTAGCAGACGTTGGTTCTTTTTGGTGGTTGGTATTTTAAAAATCCAAGGCATCATATTCATTTTCTTGGGTATGAATTAGAACATGGTGGAATTGATTTGAAAGTGATCCCCGATGGCTGTCAGAACAACTGTGTTTTCAAGGTGCTTCTCAACAGGTGAGAATTAAGACTGGTTTTTATCAAAGATAAAATCTGACAGCCTGTCATTACGATATACTGAGTTCTCCACAGTCCAATAACTAGGGCTGAGTATCATGGACAATTTCCTTAATCAATTTGATTTTGATTCATAAGGGTCCAAATCAATTAATCATGATTCAATTCAGTTTGATTTGATCAGATATTGATTTGATTCAATATTAATTGATTTCAGATCCATTTAGTGAAATCCAGTTTACAATTTTGAGCTGTAACTTGATTATTTGACTACCACAGCCATGCAACACATCAATACTGGTATCAATATTGATATTAAAAAGGAAATAAATATGACATTTCAGCAGTAAATATCTGAATCTGCTCTTGAATAATGAACGGGACAGAAACATTACCATGTTTCTACAGTGGCTTGGAATGTACTTCTTTGTCATCTTTATTCTGTTTTATGACTGGTGGCTTCTAGGGTTAAGGCACATTGGACCCTGGAGCGCCACTCCCAATTTTCGCCCCCCTGAAACATAATCATGTTGGGCCCTTGCTGCAAGAAACTCACTGGAGAGAGCGAGGGAGGGACTGAGGGATAGTGGTCTGTGATTGACGCTTTACTATTCCTCTAACTCCACTCAGCCCTAGGCTATATTGCTAGATCGACTGGCTTCTGTGACTGACCTCCGAGACCCTTCACCAGCCAGTTCCTCCGCTCTGCGGGTTCGAGTTTGAGGCCAGGAGGACCTCCCGCAGAGGTGTTTTCCCCACCCTTCCTCCGTGTTCCTTCCACGCCAGAACTGTTGCGAGCAAGATCAAGACGCCCTGTCTCCCCCTGGTGCAGGAGTCATAGCCTGCGCTTCATTGGGATTTTTAAATATTATACATTCCTCAGCCTTCAGGTGTATATTATGTTTGACTAAGTGTGTCCTTAGGTTTGAGGTGTTGCCATGGCTGGCTTTACATTTAGCATTACAGATATTGCAGCAAGCACAGTCTGCATCAAGTTTAGCAAAGTGGAGCCACACCCTCAAAGGCTTTCTATCTGCCACACTTGTCATTATCAAGCCACCACAGCCATCACGCCTTTGTGCGTCAAATGCCATCGTTTTGTCAGGCAGACACTCCTCCATTCTTTCCTCGACACGCAAAACACAAGGATGCTTTCAAGTACCGGAATGTGGTACCGTTTGACTTTGCGTGAATCAACACTCAATAGAACTGATGGAATTCGGTCGGTACCAATAAAAGTACTGAATTTGGTATCCATCCCTAGCCCTGTGGCCGCCTAATTTGTTCTGTTAGAGTTTTATAATGAATCAAAAATATTTTCACACTAGAGTACCTCTAAAGCGCCAGTGTAAGACTCACTTATTCTAGTTTGAAGGTCAGAGGCTGGGCTTTTGAGAAAAGGCTGATGACAATAGGTAACATACACTGCCTGGCCAAAAAGAAGTTCCCAACTAGAAGTAACTGTGCCAGTAATTCAGATCCTTGCATTGGATAATTACCACAGTGACTGATATGTTTCAACTGCAACAAGTCTCAGAAGGAAGAAATGAGTGGCCTGTGTCAAGCAAAGAAAACAACTAAGGAGGTCCCGAAACTACTCAATTTGGGTTAAGAACTGTCCACTATATTATTAAAACCTGAAAGGATAGTAGCAAAAAATCTTATTCAAGAATGTGGTGAGAAAAAATATCTTGAATGGTTGTGATCGAAGGGATTATGACAATTGTGTAGACTCTTTTTCAATGGTCATGTGATCTGATGAGTCCAGATTGACCCTGTTCCAGAGTGATGAGTGCATCAGGGTAAGAAGAGAGGTAGATGAAGTGATTTACCCATCATGCCTAGTGACCTACAGTACATGCTTGTGGGGGCTGTGTTACGATCGGGGGTTGCTTCAGTTGGTCAGGTCTAGGCTCAGCAGCATTACGTGTCCATAAAATGAGATCAACTGACTACCTGAATATACTGAATGACCTAACATATTCCTGTTGGGATTGTTAATGAATTGGAGGAGGATCCAGTCACAGATCCTAGTGCAAAGTTAATTTGTTTAAATAAAAACTTTAACTTTCAATTCAAAGACAGTCTAACATAAAATGCTGAAGTTCTACAAACACAGAAATCAAAGTCAGCTTTATTGTCAGTTTTCCCATATGTACATTGCATACACAAAATGAAATTGCAAAGCTCTAAGGCCTCACAGTGCAAAATGAACATAGTAGGAAAAAAAATGCAAAAAAAAAATGTAATATAAACATAATATATCTAAACACAGAATATAACTATAAACAGGAGCGGGTTGAGGAGACAATAAATAGACTATGAAAGTGCAACAGTAACGTTAACAGATGAGGTATTGGTAACAGATGAGTTATTGTGTCAAAGTGACATATGCAATATGTGCAATATGCAGTGAAGTGACAAGTGACTGGAGCAGTCCCTGAGATCAGTGTGTGTGTGTGTGTGTGTGTGTGGATGAAGAAGGAGGGAGTCAGAGTCCAGGGTTTGAGTGTGTGAGGAGCAAGGTTATAATTGTTAATGAAAATGGACAAAATGATGAAAACTAAAATTGAAAAAAACATTTTTGTTAACTGAAATAAATAAAAACTATAATTAGAAAAAAAAAACAATAACTAACTGAAACGGTATTGTGTGCTTACAAAACTAACAAACATATAAAAGTTATGGACAAAATTCCATTTGCTTTTGTCTTTGTCAATGTTGGCTTTATATGAAACATGATATGATTTATTTCACTCCAGCAATTTTAGCTGGTGGTCACCATTCGGCACTTCACAGTCTGGTCACTAGTGGTTTAGAGTTTGTCTTCTGGTCCCCACTCTACCTGGAACAGGCAGACTAAAGCTGGGACAAAGCAGCTGAGTCCTGTATGGGATTTATGTTAGTGATAAGCAAGCCGTTTTTGTTGTGTTTTTTTTTTTGCTTTTGTGGAATTATTTGACCTGCCCCGCAAATAGTGACATTTTTTGACCCGGCCCGCAGGTAACCCCCCAGGTTAACCTGCAGATCTGTACATTACAAGTAGTAACCTGTCCTGTGGTGTGAATGATAGGACTGAAAGGCACCGAGACAGATTTGTTAACAGAACAAAAGAAAGGGGACCAAACACACAGACCTGGAGCAGTGGTCAGAGTCCGGTGGTAAAGGATGGTACAAGTCTTGGTTATTGTAGGTAATGAGGTTCACTGATCCAGCCCCAGAAAAGAACCCTCTATACCTCCTAATGAAGAAGGCTGTACAGGCAGCAGGTGGATGTGATGGGAGTCTGCTGGGGCACCGATAAGAGGGGTGTTAATATGACAAATTCATGTGGCCCAGTATTTGTGGGGGTCTTTAGAGCAGTGGAGGGGGCCCAGTGGATACAGGATGGAACGTGTGAAAATTTCATCCAAGTTCAGTGGTATAAGAGAGGTATAGAAGTCAGGAGGCGAATGGTGAAAGTATGTAAAGTTTCAGTTTCGTTTTCATGCTATCGTAAGTGATGTTGAGTATGGACTGAACCCCCATCTACATTAGCCCCCCTCCTCCCCCAACCTGCTACAGTGGGGATCGAAAGTTTGGGCACCCCAGGTAAAAATTTGTATTAATGTGCATGAAGAAGCCAAGGAAAGATGGAAAAATCTCCAAAAGGCATCAAATTACAGATGAGGCATTCTTATATGTCAAAAAAAGTTAGATTTTATTTCCATCATTTACTCTTTTAAAAATAACAGAAAACAAAATAATGGTGTCTGCAAAAGTTTGGGCACCCTGCAGAGTTAATACCTTGTACTGCCCCCTTTGGCAAGTATCACAGCTTGTAAACGCTTTTTGTAGCCAGCCAAGAGTCTTTCAATTTGTCAGGCCGGGACTCAACAAGGACGCAGATACAGAGAATACTTTTGAAACAGACTTTATTAAATTCACACTGCCAGAGACCTCTTAACAGAGTGACAAATAAAGTGACAATGAATTTATTTAACCAAGCTATCTGAAAATTACAGATCAGGTCAGATGAACTAGGAGAAAACAATATAAACAAAAAAGTCACTCCAAACAGAGGAAAAAACTCTAGCGAACTGAAAATGCTATGAAAGGTTAAACCAAACCAAACTCACTTCCGAAGAAGGGAGAACAAAAAAGGCTATTAAATGTACTAAACAAAAGAAGCTCCACAATGGAGGAAAAATATCACAAAGAAAATCGCTCTAGAAAAACAGAGGAACAAGATTAACTTTAAATGTCTAAACTAAATCACAGAGGGAAAACTACAAGCTATGATCTAAATCTATGAAACTTTAAATGACAACACAAAATCACTCCAACGGAGGAAAGCAACAAGGCTATAAACTTTAACTATGGCTAATGAAAACTAAGTTATACAAATTACAAACAAAAAATCACTTGTCTCGAGGTACAAAGACTTAAGTGAAAATACTCTAAGGCTGTGGTCAAGAACAAGGAAGTGGCTCGGGTGAATTGGTCGGAGGACGAAGACACACTGGCACAAGACAAGGGGAACACAGACTATTTAAACACATGAGGGTAATGGGGAATAGGTGGAGACAATAGGTAATTAGGTTAGACTCCAGGTGACACATGAGGAAGGGCAAATGCTCTGAAACTAGAGGAGAGTTAGGCTTTCAAAATAAAACAGGAAATGACAAGACAAAAACCCAGGACAAGACAAACCTCACCACGGTGTGACACAATTCTTGTTTGAGGTACCTTCGCCCATTCTTCCTTACAAAAGTCTTCCAGTTCTTTGAGATTTCTGGATTGGCACTGCTCTTTTAAGATCTATCCATCGATTTTCAATTATGTTGAGGTCAGGAGATTGTGAAGGACATGGCAAAACCTTCAGTTTACGCCTCTTGATGTAATCCACCATGGATTTTGAGGTATGTTTAGGATCATTATCCATTTGTAGAGGTCATCCTGTCTTTAACTTTCTTTTTCACAGATGGCATCAAGTTAGCGTCCAACATGTTTTTTTCTCATTTAAATTGTTTATTGAAGTTTTTCAAAATTACAAAAACAACAAAACAGTACAGACTGAAACATTGCAGCAAAATTCCACCACATTGAAACAAAAAAAAGTACATTTTAGACTCTAATGTGTCTGACCCCTTAAATAAGACAAAAACACATCCCAGATTTGTAAGTGTTTCCCTCCGATTCTATACCTTAACTACCAGTAGGTCATAGGAAGTCACATTTGTCATGGACTTAACCCAGTCCTCAGGGCCATCAGGATTCTTCCATTTATTAAGAATTACTCTCACAGCTAAAATAAAGCCTGTTAGGACCAAAGCAAATGCACTCATGCCATTTCTCACACTGATCAGCGCCGCTCCTCCCTGCACGCAGAACACACGCAGTGCGTGGGGCCCCACGATCCATGGGGGGCCTCACTTTGCATGAGCTGCGAGGGGATGCATTCTCTGCAAATGCATTGCAATGGATAAATGCGCACGGTGCCGTGAGGCGCGGAGCATGCGTACTGTAGAGTATCAAGTCAGACCCAAGCAGCTGCAGGAGAGAAAAAAAGAGATGAGTCATGTTTCCGCAATGATTAACAGCAGCGTCTGACCAATCAGCAGTCAGATGCGTAGACAGGTTGGATGAGGAGGAGAAATGGTTCTAAATTACAGAATGAATCTGGAGCAAGAAAAGAAAAAAAAATCCAAACAAGAGGAGGCTCGTACTTCACTTGAAGGTGAGGATGTTGAAGTAAAAAAGAAAAACTTTGTGGCCCGGTACTGGGTCTGCTGGTACCAGCTCTATGTCGTCCGTACCGAAGGTCCAGGAGCCGTCAGACCCGGTACCGGCTCTGTCTCCTCCATCAGTCAGTGCTTCCTGTGTCTCTGTTCCCCAGTCTCCGTCTAGTTCCATCATCCCATTTCGTGTGGGGACCTAGTCCTTGTGGGGTCCTGGTTCTCGTCCTGTGTCTATTGGTTTCAGCTGAGCTGATTCTTTCTGTCACTCTGTCAGTTTTCCTGTCTGTCTTATGTGTTTGTTCATTTCCTTCTCATGTCCATGTCTCTGACCTGTCTTCCTCTCTTCTGTGCTTTCAGTTCTTAGATCAGGGGGGTCCAGATTCAGTCCTCGAGGGCCCCTGTCCTGCATGTTTTAGATGGATCCCTTTTCCAACACATGTGATTCAAATGATCAGCCTATCACCAAATTCTGCAGAAGCCTGATAATTACCTTCAGGTGTGCTGGAAGAGGGAAACATCTAAAACATGCAGGATAGTGGCCCTCTAGGACCAGGATTGGACCCCCCTGCCCTAGTTCATCTTTTTTCCTCTCCTTTCCTCCTCTCATCCTTTTTGTCCTCTGTCTTTAACTCTTGTCCTAGCCCTGTAGTCTTGATTTTTCAGCTCCTTTGTCTTTCTGTCTCTCTGGTCAGTCTGTCGTTCCTCTTTCTTCAAATTTGTTAGAAGATGATAGTCATTTTGTAATGGGGGGGGGCTCAAAATAAAATTCTGCTTAGGGCCCCAGATTGGCCAGGGGCAGCCCTGACGCTGATAAATTCTAAACTACACAGACTACTGTGCGTTCATACAGCTGTCTTGAGTTAGCAAATCCAATCCAATCCAACTTTATTTATAAAGCACTTTAAAACAACCACAGTGGACCAAAGTGTTGTACAGAACACTGCAACCTCAGTAAAAAATAAATATATAAATAAAAAATTAATGAAACCATTAAGAAACTAGAAATGCACTCGGAGAGCGCAGACCTCCGCCAACCTGACCGGTCCCCCTTGCTCCATTTACTGCAATGTT
>JAPTMW010000003.1:4721756-4733785 GCA_029822955.1 Ostorhinchus angustatus
TAAAGAACTAAGTGTTATTACCCAGTCTAGGGCCCTGTGATTACCACATGTCTAGTTCTAGTTTCCTTTCTTAGATAGTTTGTGTTTTTCCATCTGAAATCACAAAAAGACCTAACTTCACCAGGTTACCAGCAACACATTTGGGGATTGGGGTTAGATTTGAGTTACTTTTAAATGGATGCACTCCATATATTAAACATAGAAAGTAATGGATATTACCCCCCATATCAAGTCTACTACATACATATTGGCCTACAAAAAGCAATGATTTGGGATCTATTAAAAGCAATTGAAAGGTAAAAGTTACTGCACAGCGTTTTTCAGCCAAAAAAAATTACCTTCCCAATGCTGCTACCGAGAATGTGCATTGAGAACAACCAATGCTCCTGAATGATAGTGCTATTAAGTCAGTAGTTATTCAGAACATAAACAGAAATCCTTCAACTTACAGAGCACAAGTCAAAATAAACCCACCACAGCTGCTCCTCTCATCTTAACTTTTCTCCCTGAAAGTCTTCTGCTTCTTCACTGTGCTGTGTTCTCAGTGCTGCCCCACCCTGCCAAAAGCAGTATTGCATCCTCTGGGTTACCAGAAGCAGACAGTCTGGCTACCACCCAAATGGCTTTCTCCATGGATATAAACAACCCGACTACAGACCTGGACCACACATAAACACCATTCTGAGAACATAGGCAGCAACTAAGTACTCCACCTCATGTAATGTGTGTGTACATGTGCATGTGTGTGTGTGTGTGTGCGTGAGTGTGTGTCTGAGTCAGAGAGAGAGAGAGAGAGAGAGAGAGAGAGAGAGAGAGAGAGAGAGGTAGTGTGTATGTGTTTACAGGAGAAAGAGATGAGCAGTGGGATAAAGACAGAATGGAGACCCTAGACAGTGTGGGTGGTGAGCATATATGCTGTGCATCTCTCTATACAGTAGACAGAAATCTTGTTTTTCACTTTTCTGTTCGGTTACTCCCACGTTGCATCAGAATAATCTGGCACCCCCCGCCTCCAGCTGAAAGGAATTAAAAATAACTTTTCCTTGGATGCAGTTATAACACCCCCACCAGGAGCCAGCCAATTCATTAGCATGGGGAAAAAAACAAGCATTTATCAATCACAAGCTCAAATGAATGAAAAGGTAGATGACAAACAAGGTGAAAAACTTTGATGTGATTTCACAATGTTAAGTCACACAAAAGTCCTGCACTTGAAACATTTGTTTCTCTATTTAGTGCTCTTCATTTGTTTCAAGTCTTACATTTTGTAGCTGCTTTTATGTATCTGTCACAATGACTGATGGATAGAAGCCTTTGGGTTGGATGCGTAATGTTTACCAGATAAGATAAGCAAACACTGCAGTGGGTGTGTAGGGGTGTGTGTTTACATATTGTGAACATTTGACCTTGGATGAATACCAGAAAACTCCTCTGGTAGTGTTTCGAGGAACAAATGACGCTAACCGCCATGTCAGGACATCAAATAGTAGACCTAATAAGTCTGAAACCAGGAAATGAGTTTTAGTTCTTTCCTCTTGGAATCAGTCAGTGTGCTTTTTGAGTTTTTGGTTGAATGCCTGAAATAAGGTCCAAATGAAACAAGATTAATAGATAAGACACTGTTCTACAGTATAAAACATGCAACTAAATATCCCACCAGGGTTCAACGTTGATGCATTTATTACCTTAACATTGGGGAACTGGGGGAGAAATCTGCTTGCTCAAGGTCAGTCTTTCCCAGCTATTGTAAATTTCGAGATTTTGTACCTGATGTGGCATTTTACTTAACAGATAAGTAGACAACCCTAATTGAGGAGGACTGACTGCTCATGATTTTTTTTTTTTACATCTTCTAAAAAAGAGTGGTCAACAACATGTAGTGAAATGGGATAACAGAGGTCAATGAGGACATTCAAATTACAGGAACTGAAATCAGTCCTCTCCAAAACAAAAGACTAAATATAAAACAAGATGTCATCTCATAATAATAAGGAAAAGTGGATATACGTTTCCAAGCTTCTGTTTTGAGACACAGGAGAGCAGCTGAATTGCATCAACGTGAGATACCTGTCTGAAAACACCTGTGACTAAAACAAAATGTGTTATTGGATAACTTTTCCACATCTTAAAAACACAAGTAAGGAGTAGATGCAGAAGTCTCATGTCCTCTCAAACCACTTGAATTTCATGATGTTGAAAGGGAATCACACTAGAAACCTAAAAAGGACAACTGGTCTGCTTTTATGGCATCCAAGAAAGGCTGCTTATATGAAGTTTGTTTAGAAACTAACCTCAACATTCCCCTTCTGCTGTCTGCATTTATGCTTCATAGTTCAACAGCACAGTATTCAATGAAGATCATCATGTTAGTATCAAACTTGTGTTTTTCCACAGTATCCAGTAGTCAAAAGCCAATGAAAAAATCCCTTTGTTTTTTGTTGTTGGAAAGTCTAGGTCAGTGTACTAAAACATCATTATTGCACTGTATAGGGAAAATTTTACTTTAAACTTAGAATGAATAAAAAGATTAACACTCCTGAAGTTAAACCAAAATATGTCACTCTCCCCCTAGTGGCTGCAGTAAAGGTCATAATCCTGCTTCCTCATGTTAGTGTATGAAAACTCAAACTCAAAGTAAACATTTATAAATTATTTTCTACGGGTGTTTTCAGCAAGATTTCATGTGAACCATCCATGTGTTGAAGTTGTCATCTTTCTCATTAGTTGTTGAATTAAAAAATGAGTGACAGACAGCTGTAATAATTAATCACAGTCCTGAATCTGTCAGCTGCAAATCTTGGGATATTGGTATCATTTTTACACAGTGGGCTGAAATGGCATCCATCTTTATACGTGGTCTATAATTCAATTTAACAGAGGAGTTAATAGAATAGTGGTTCCTATTATGCAACTAACGATCCTGTCAGAAACATTTTGGTGTGGCTGACATGAAGGAACCTCATGTGTGCTGGTCAAATCATCACAAAGACATACATCAGAATCTTAATGCGGATTGGGGGTTTCAGACAATATCAAAGACTGGGTTCCTTTTGAAAAGATTAACCAGGCTAACACCGATGTCCTCACAGGCTGTCTCTAGTCAGATACCCTGGATGCTGCATTCATGCACACAGACATGCACACACAATATGGCGAGCGCACATGGGAGATAAGCAACATGGACAACATCAGTAGTGTGCATGGATTTGCACTCATGCACATGCTTGAACACACACTCACAGACACACACACACAGACAACCTCAAGGGCTCTGCTGACATTCTCCCATGTTGCTCCCCTGGTAAGGGTCTCCACATATGGGTCATATGAGAGGCCAAGGGGAAAAACAGACCAAAAGCATCCTATGTAGGAAAATGTCATCCTCACAGCATGGACGGAACACACACACATTCATATACACAAAGCACTAAACTGAGTCTATAAATACAGTGTAAAGCAGGGAGCGGCAGAGTGAAAACACCCAGTGGAAAAGGGTTCAATCGTTAGCTTAGCCGCCTAGCTCTAAAATTAGCATTAGTAGTGCAGCAGAGTTTGCATCAAGGACTAGAAGTCAGCTTCCAAAGCACTGATCCCATCTTTAAAGGTACAGTATGTAACTCCCCTACCCTAGGTGGCAGCAAATACCTGGATCAATGCAAAGACAGCGTAGTTTCTCTGTCCTGGTGTTGCGCTTACCAAACAGCTAGCACTTGAGGACAAAAAGCCTTGGCTGTATCTTTTGCGATTATCGAATACTTCGTTTCCACAACCTGCCAAAATGGTAAGCACCTCAACTTCTCTGTCATCACTTCCATCAACCTGGTCTCACAGAATTCTGTGTAATGAGGTGTACTGATCACGGACCCCTACCTCAAAATCTGTGGTGGTATCACAGCATCGCCAAAAATTCCATCCCACGGAAGTGATACCAAAGTAAGTCAATGGCAGGCATCAGCTGTGGCCCACGCGCCTATCCCCTGATTCAAATATGACTGCATCGGGATCACTCATCTTATGTGGTCCATGCATGGATCCCCTTTTTCAAATATAACCGTGTGTGGACCGCGTCAGATGAGTGATCCCTATGCGTTTGAATGTGAGTATCCATGCATGGACCATGTAAGATGAATGATCCCGATGCAGTTATATTTGAATCAGGGGATCTGTGCATGAACCACGACTGATGCCTGTTACTGACTTACATTGGTATCAGTTCTGTGGATCCATCACAGAATTTTTGGTGATTTAGATACGGAGAGGCCTGCCCCATTCTGCAGGCGGCTACCTTGATTTTTGTTGTCAGTAGGCTCACATAGAGAAAAAAATTGCCTTGATGATGGCGGTCCCCAGCAAGCAGTACCCGTGCTATATATATTTAAGCAGGTTTGGTTGATTATTGGAAAGAACACTATAAAAATCCTACACACTGTACCTTAAGTTAAATAGAGAGAAACACAGCAGAACTGAGTCAGGACCAGTCACCTACACCTAATTAGTCTACCACATGTGAGGGTTGGTTAGCTTAGCACACAGAGCTCAGAATAATCTCAACTTCAAAGCTGAATGGGATATCCTGGCCTATATACAGCACTGTATGCAAATCAAAACCCCTCTCTCCAAAGGCAGCAGTGAGTTTTATCAATGGCCAATTATGTGTTCTTGAGTGAGCCCTGTAAGGTTAAAATTACTTTTTATAAATGGAGGGGGTGGGGGGTAGGTACCTTAATCAGTACAGCAACATATAGCTAGCCATCGTTCCCCAGCAGACTCTAATCTAAATCGGTCTCTCCTGAGTCTTTAGCCTACTTTAGAAAGATGGGCAGAGGTTAATAGTGATAACAGTAAATTAATCTAAAGTGAGAGGTTTTGTCTTCTAAATGAGTTAATTGTGGCTGCTCGGACATGTTTAAGGGGAAGGTGAGTGCGATACTCAACAAAGGTATCAACAAAGATAGTGGAGGCAAGTCACAGCAGAGATTGCTAATGAAAAGGATGCCTCATATTTGACACTGCATTCTGTTTCACAGATTCAATAAAAAAGGCACTTTAATCTTGAATTACTACTTAGCATTAGAATTTTGTTTATATTTTTTTGTCTTTACAATTTGAATTATATCAAAAGTATCTGTAAAAACTGATATCTAAAGAACAGCTGGACTGAATGTCTTAAATTTTGACAAACTCAGAGAATGAAAAGGAAAGATAAACATGAATGAAAGATGAAGGCCTCAAGGATGAACAACCAAGATTTTAACAGCCCAAAGTCTACAACACTGTTACCTCACAAAAGTTGGATTGGCCATTAAGTCACTAATTGCAGCTCGTAACTGATAAAACTGTATGAACAGAAAGTAAAACCATCTTGAAAAGTCCTAAGATGACTTCTCGTGTATGTGTATGTGTGTGCGTGTGTGTATGTGACACACGGGAGCTACAGATGTACACACAAGTCTCTGCTGTTACTATGCCATGACTTTTACAGTTCATTTGACATCGAAGGTGCTACAGAGTGGTGATAAACCTGTGTACTGTTTGTAGTGCAGGGGGTGCGGCTGCAAGAGTACACTACGGACCAACAGCTGCTGTGGCAGAGGGTGATAGGCAGGGTGTTAAAGAGATGGAGAGTTGTTGAAAGGTAGGAGGGGGAGATGTGTAAGCTGATGAAATGCAGGATAATCTTAGCCTTGGGCGAGTACACAGTTATTTGTAGCATGCATGTGTGTGTGTGCGTGCGTGTGTGAGAGAGAGAGAGGGAGAGAGAGAGAGTGGAGGATGATCCAAAATCTGACTTAACAAAAACACAGTTACAGTAGTACGGTTCAAACTTCATGACTGAAATGAAGCTAAGTGCCTGACCTCAGCTCAAGTTTCTCTTTACATCTCTACATGAGATCTATTTGTAGACCAGACCAAGATCAGCACAGAGCGGTACACACTCAGTCCTGGAAACATTTGATCTTGATATTTGCCTGTTCTCAAATGTATTAATATGCTTGCTGTGGAAAGCTTATATAAAGACCCCAAAAAACAGCAGTAAAATCAGCCCTTCTTTGGTCCTCTCCCCAACAAAAGTAGACAGTCAAACAATAAATATGTGCAGTTGTGTCCAGCCACATCCCTGCAGGTCTGGTTTGAGGGTCTACTGTGGAAATGAGCCTCCATCTGCTGTGTCTTACCTCTGAGGCAGAGGAAGGTGAGGAAGTCCTCTGTCTTGGGCTTGCGTCTGGACAGGTCCTGAATGGACGAGGACAGGGACAACGAGGAAAGTGATGAGAGGGAAGAGGAGGGGACAGTGGCGAGGCTGGAGTTCAAGTTGCCCGGGTCAGTGACTTTGACAGGTGTCGTGCTAGGCGAGTTGGGCTGCGACTGGGCAAACTTCCTCTGGGCCTGAAGCCTTGGTCTGAGGGGATGAAAACACAGAATGGGACTGTTAATTGTGTGCAGCAGTGAAATCACTGGGATCAAGGCTGGTGGTCTGTAAATGACTGTTTGCTTGGGTGTTTGCATAATCTTTTATTGTAAACTGTAATGATGAGACTGTATTGCTGGCATCTTGGCCAGGTTTCCTTTGAAAAATAGATCCCCCATCTCAATGGGACCAACCTGGTTAAATCAAGGTTAAATAAAAAATAATACAAAATTACAATTGGCATGCAAGAGTCATCTGTATGGGCAGGCCAAGTAATAAGTCCTACACATTAAACCATAGATAAAGAAACGCAAGTAGCCGCCTGGTATTGCAAATCTACTAACCCAAAAATACAGGGGTTGTTTTTATTTCTGTTGAGCTCTACACAGATAATTAAACAGTGTATAAAGCAGAACCAAAACTGTCACCACAAACACAAACCCATGCAAAAACAATACCGCACTGCCTGCCTTCTTCCATCTTTCTTCCCCCTTTTCATCTATTTCTCTGTAACTTGTGTTTTGTTCCACCATCTTATTTTTTTTTGCCCTTTTCTTTTTCTTTCTGCATGATGCCTTCAAGGTGTCTCATTTTTTTCTCTGCTTGTCTCCCTTCTCTCTTCATTTCACAGTGCGTGCCAGTGGAGACGAGAGAAGGAGGAGAATATTAAAGAAGTGGATGCCTGAGAGAAAGCAATGGACTTAGTTGTCATGCCACCTCCCTCTCATTCAATATGGACACACACCTGTATGGAGCCACTCACTCTCATACACATTTAAAACGTAGCACATGCACATGCAAAAGCCATTAAAATTCTAGGCTGTCAGAGTCACATGACCCAGCAAGTGCCCTCAATCGATTAGTACCGCTGTGTGTGTGTGTGTGTGTGTGTGTGTGTGTGTGTGTGAGCTAAAAATGTTGAGAACTTGTGTTAGAAGCAATGTGATATCCTGGTATTATTTGTCAATTTGTCATGGTGTGCGCTGAAGTAAGGGAAGATAGGATCATGTCTGGAGAACACCCACAATATATTTGGTGCAACATTTGAAAGGTGGAGAGCTACGATTACACTTCAATCAGAGAACAGTGTGGTGTCAAAATGTGTCAATTTCCTGCCATGACATGACTGTAAAATCAAAATGTGAGGAACTGAGAGATGATTACTCACACACACTGGATTTGGATGTAAGGTGTGACAAAGCTGATGAAACAACAGTTTGCACAAGGTCTGAAAACAAGCCTTTTACTGAGATCATCCAGGTACTGAAACAGATTAGATCAGCTTTAATTTGAAAATACAAGCTTTCATATCCTCCATGCTCTGCAAGAGTTTCATGAAAAGGTGAATTTCAGTTTATTTAAAGGTCCTCTTCGGGTAAAGTTGCAAATTGCCTCCAAATTTCAGTTATGCACCCTTATGGAGGCCATCTAGTCCAACCCTGTTAAAGCCAGTGTTTGTTGCATTCTGGGCTTTTCAGTTACTCAACAGTAACAACATTAGCGATCATTAGCTTAAACGGTACATGACGGATGCATCTTAATATTGGATGGCACCTGCTATACAATGGAAAAAAAAAAAAAAAATTATCTGAGCTGCTGTAGAAATATGATGGTGCAACCAGCACCCCAAGATGCATCCACAGCATAAATTTGGTGCAGATACCTTGATGCATTCTTTGGATAATGCGATTACGTCATTGAAAAGACATCTTGCCATTTGACCTTGAAAAAGTAGGTCAAGGTGACCTATTTTCAATAGGCCTCTGGTCCATGCTAAGATGCATTCACAGTATAAATTTGGTGGAGATATCTCAATGGATTCTTCACATAATGTGATTACATTGTTGAATGGACCGACAGACAGACTTATGGATGGACAGACGACAAAACAATAAGAAAACCCCTTCAGCCCGAAGTTGGCCGAGGGATAAAAACAAAACAACTCACATTTCCATGAGTTTATACACTCAAACACTCAAGACTGAAAATATAAAAGGCAAATAAAATAATTTCAAAAGTCCTTAAAAATATTTCTGTGATCTCTTTGTGAAACAACTACCTCACTGCTCTGCATGCGCATCATAATAAACCCTGGCTCTGAATAATGCAGAGATGGAGGTCAGATGGTGTACCGACACAGAGGAAGATGTAGGGCTGCGCAATTAATTTAAAGATTTTTTTTAATTAGGACCATTTTTTAAAAAGGGAAATTGTCAAATTGATTTCATTTCTCTCATGCCTCCGGGCTACCACAGGCTCCTCCTCCTATCTGTGAGAGCGGTCTTTCACAGAAGTCTGTGTAATGACCACGGACCTCAATCCGTGATAGGTCCACAGTAGTGATACCAATGTAAGCCACGGTCCACGCACGGATCACTCCGTTCAAATAGAACTGCATGGGGATCACTCATCTTACGTTGTCCTGCACAGATCCATACCATACCGTCTTCTTCTGATCTGGGTCCAGGTCACGGGGGCAGCAGCCTCAGCAGTGTTGCCCAGACAGCCCTCTCCCCAGCCACATCCACCAGCTCTGTGGAAATCCCAAGGCATTCCCAGGCCAGCCCAGAGATATAATCCCTCCAGCATGTCTTCCACGCACAGATCCCCCAATTTAAATATAACCACATGGGGATCACTCATATTACATGGTCCACACGCACACACACACACGACTGATGCCTGTCACTGACTTACATAGGTATAATGTATGTGGGCCCTTCACAGAATTTTTGGGGATTCTGTAATACCAATACAGATCTGAGCTAGGGAGCAGTGCCTTGCATTGCGGGCTGCACACAAAAATGACATGCCGCCTTCTGTTTTCTTTTGTAGTTTTACCCAAAAATCTAATTTGAATATTGAGTTTTTAGAAGACAAAAATCTGAATTTTATTTTTTGCCAAAATCGTGCAGCCCTACGAAGATATATGAAGAAGGATGAGGCTGCACCCATTGTGAGATGAAGTGATGGAGAGGGGAGGGAGAGAAAGGGCTGGTGGGAGGGGTGCCTCACGACCAAGACAGATGTGTGTAAAAACCAAACAAACTGATAAGCAAAGGAGGGAAGACTGGGGATATGCAGAGATAATACAAACACAGCTTCATTTGCACCTCTGTCATGCTATTATGTACATTTCAACATTTCACAACTATATGACCTAAAATACTGTGCACGTCCATAAGTAGAGACAAGGACCACCTCACATACTGAATGAAATCATAAAAGAATGGGAGCTTTTACACAAAGACTTGAAGGTTGTACTACAATTCAACATTGATAAAGGTCAGGTCTTGGTGAGTGTGACCAAATACAAGGATTTTTTCCTGCAGTGATTGAAAGAAAATATATGATCTGTTCCTGATCTGTCCAAGGGTCATTTTAACAGCTTGCTTTCTATAACGTCTGTTAGCCAAAGCATCTGCCTAAACATTGCAGCTACAGTAACCCGTACTCCACGTCCTGTTTTATATGATAGTGCAGCTTAAAAAAAGTATTTCAGCTTAGTATTATTAACAATAAAGGTGGAAGTAACCAAGAACAAATACTTCAATATGGTACTGGAATCTGTGCTTTTTTTCTGCCAATCGTTTCCAAAGCAGGCTTATTACTTAAGTTTTAATATTTTTTGAAGGGACTGACATTGGCATTGACAGTGTTTTCTTGCGTCATTGTGCATTTGCACAACATCAAGACTCAAGCTCAACCTAAATGGACGGAGAAAACTACATAGAAAAGCAGGATACACAGACCATCGGCAAGACAGTGGTACTGACTGATATTTGGAGATTCCTTTATTGTCATATCGGATATCACTTTACCGACGGCAGTGATAGAGATGCTTTACAATAGGGTTATTTTAAAGTGTTTTTTTTTTTTTTTCAGAAATTGGTATGGCTGAATTGCGATGATAATGTGATGAAGGGCTGAAAGACTTTAAAATAGAAACTATTTTTGTAATCAAGATTTATTTTTTAAGTGGATAAATAACGACAAAAACAAAATAAAGACACAGCGTGTTAACATTACTATCATTATTTGCTGTAACTCAAAAAGTCATTTTAAATAACAGTATCGGCCAAAAATTTTGATATCACCGTGTCCCCATTCCTGGTGTATCCATGGGTGTATGTCACACTTAAATATAACAAGAAGACAATGTGTAAAATGTGATGAGATAAAATTAAAACGATGACAATTTAATAGAGACAGTGCTGTAGTCAAGACTGCACCATCCGAGACCAAGACATTTATGAGACCAAGACTGTACATACAATGAAAAATTATTAGAAAAGTGAACAAAGTAAGGATTCTCAATTTTAAGACTGATTTACAGTAACAGTAATAACAACAAACAGTTTTTGCACTTTTTTCAAAGCACTACAATGCAGGAAATTTCAATTCTTATTTTTCTTTGTCAAAAATCCAGCATCCATCAACTGAACAGCAGCAGTTTCATTCACAGAATTACAGCATTAAACTGATGGTAACGTACCAGCCTGAATAAAATGCTATGACAAAACAACATCTTCACCATCTAAAACAAACCCGTGAATATATGTGACTTATTTTTACACAGTTTTTGGTTCAGTTTGGTTTTGCATGTTGTTTTACAGATGTATTGTTTGTGGTTTTGGAGACAAAACTTTACTGCTAGTGAGTTTGCAGACATAACTGCTAGTGATTTTTTTTTGCTTCTGATCAAATTTTTTTAAAATTATTAGTTTTACTGATACCGATCCGATACTTTTACCTATGAAATTTTGATTTAAATTTGGAGTTGTTATTTATAGGTTATTATTACTATTATTTTACTTGAGATCACAATTGGGCTGAATGTGGAACCTGAATTAAAACAAATACGACACCCTGGACTCCTAATAACTTCAGTATATTTTTTGTACTTTTCAAATTCATACTTGCGGGCCAAATTAGAACCTTTGGTAAGCCGGTTTTAAAGTCCCAGCCCTAAACAAGATAAAAAACACAAACAAAACATAAAATGAGCACGATGTAACATAAGCCAACACAACCTTCGAGCTGTAACAAGACATACACTGGCTACGTTTACATGATGTTTTTTAATTCCGAATTATTTATTCTGAATAAAATAATTCAGAATTAAAGCAATTTCCTTCGTGTTTACATGGAAATGCTTTAGTTAATTCCGCTTTAAGAGCTTGGGGTAGAGAGCATTCTGATTGAGCAGAACGCAGAGGTGACATCGTGATGTCTACCGGAAGAAAACAATTGCATCCACTTCCTGTTTCTTTTCATTTCAACTAGCAACATGGAAGACCGGATACTATGTGTGATTTTAGCATTTATTTTTGTAATAATTATGAAGCAGCAGCTCGCCCGAATCAACATACTAATTTATTTTGATCGTCTGAAGAAGAGAAGGATGTTAGAACCAAAGACGGCAGCAGAAGAGCTCACTTCAGCGAATCCGGCAGCGAGGAATATGTGCGTCATTGTGACAGGACAAGACAAGGAGCATGCACAGAATGACGGGAATAACGTTAAAGTGGAATAAACCATTTACATGTCCGAGGAATGATTTAATTCAGAATTAAGAGTGGAATTAACCAATGACTTTATTCGGAATTAAGTTTAATTC
>JAPTMW010000003.1:4778498-4789977 GCA_029822955.1 Ostorhinchus angustatus
CAGAAGCCTTTGTGTACAGCTTACATGGAACCTGATCAGTTTGGACCAAATGCACTGAGGTGCTGCATCGTTGTCATCCATATTCCCGCTCGGTGTTGTCCTTTTTCTACTGCATCTGCTTCAAATCTGCTGTGTATGTTTACTAATTGTTCTTTATCCATGACGCCAACTGGAAGAATGCCATCGCGAAAGGGCGTGTAGCGCCACCTAGTGTCTCAGAGTCGAACGTACCTCACTCAATAATCCGATTCTCTTGCCACGCATGTATACTCAGATTTCTCAGAAACTCCAGTTACGTCCTTAGCTTGGTTATTGCCAATAGCTCAATCTAAAAGTGCATGCAAACATACTGACTGAGGGCACTTTCACACAGCATATTCAAGTCCGTACCGTACTTGGATACGTTCACACCTTATGAGCAGATATTGCGTTCACAAGCACATACCGCCTGAATATGAATGTGTGTTACAGGACCGAAACAGCAGGTGGCGGTATGGAAGGAATTCTGTTGCTGGCTGTTTCAGGAGACAACAGGAGCGCCATCTATGGTCTCGGGGTGATTAACTCACTTCTGTTGTCCTAATGGTGATTAGGTCACTTCCAGTCACTGGCACGGATTGCATTTACATGGCAATGTACCGCACTGCAGTACAGGTAGTCCGTGCCCAGGACTACCTTCTCAACTGGACTTGGGTATGGTACTCGAGCATGGAGCGGTTGCATTCACATGGACAAAGTTAAGTCGACTTTGGGGTCCAGCGTACTTGGATACGGACTCAAGTACGCTGTGCGAAAATGCCCTAAAACTCGCACAGAGGTGGAGAATCCCAGCTCCATAAAGTAGAAGTCCTGCCGTGTATTTCTTCCAACCATTCACTGAACCAACCCATTTTGATGAGCACAACTCCTCATCCAGGTAGATGGGATAATTAGTGGAATCACCTGTGTTAAGTGAACAGGTTTAACCAGTACATGGCAAGACTTCTACTTTATGGAGCTGAAAATCTCCACCTCTGAACATGCATTTGCAGGGCTCATTTTTACACCTAATTTGATAAATTCTACTGATACGTCATGACTCTTTGGACTGTGGACAGAAGGAAACCAGGGTTAGTGTCCTCTGTCATGCTGTGTTAATGCTCATGAGGGAATTTTCTCTCTTGTCAAGTATCTCTGATTTTAGCTTTTCCCCTGAACCTTTTTCTCTAACCATAACCCTAACTGTAACCTTAATCCTTTTCTTTAATATCTACAAATGCGTTTGACTTCTACTAGATTACCCCACGCATTGGAAAATGGTGCCACACACACACACACCAAAAAATGATGATCAAGCATTACTATGTGACAACTTGAGGGTGACAATGTGTGGGAATGGACAGGGATTGAAAACTATGAGTACATGAATGATCAGTGCAGTATTTTCTTAGACATTATCTTGTAATTTCAGTTAATTCAGCAACAATCTTGTACTCATGACTAGTTTTTGTATGCAATGTCTGTAAATGTGTACCTTTTTGTGTTCTCAGTTTTACCTTGTTTTATTGTATTCTTCCTTTGTTTAGACTGTTTTCTTCCTATATAGCTATTCACCTTATTAGTCCCCATAGAAAAGAAAAAAAAAATTAGAGATGTGCATCAACTATAATCACTCTGACATCTGTGGTTTTCAGTTTATCTATGTACATTCTATCTATCCCTGTTAAATAAACCATGAATATTAATGTTAAATGTGACCAAAGAAGTGCCCTATTTTCTCAGATTAATTCATGCTTCTGTTTTGTTTCATATACACAATGTTTTGAAATTTAATAGCATCACCATGTGGCCCTAATTCATGAACAACATTTCTTCCATCTGTATTTACTCATCCACTCCACTATAAATCTTTTATTTTGACATCATTCAATAGTTTTGTTCCCTTTTTTTTTTTTTTTTTTACCTCAAATCAGTCTGAACTTGAGTGTGGTGTGGTTGAGCAGCTAAGCTTGAATCACTCATGAGGAACAAGCAGGGTTGTCGCATTGCCAGGTCCCTTGTGTGTATCTAGCCACACGGAGAGTAATAGCATTCAGCTACAAAGGTTCTTTAACCCAGGAGTGACTGGCTGACTCATGTGGGTCAAGACCTGCCACAGGTGGGGGATCTCAGGCTGAATAACCTCCCCCACCCCTGCCTCCCCCCTATCCCCAACAGTATGCAACCACAGACTCAGTGGCCCTTTTCACCTCACCCGAGACACCTGCACCAGACACAAAAGCCATCCCTTGCCGGTTGTTTGAGAGGCGAGAGCTGAGAGGGAGGAAAAGAAGAACACAGGGAAGAACAGGAGCAAGACAGAAAGAAGTGGCGTTAGATGGTTTGCAGGGAGGGCAGCCTCAGCCTTAGCCGTGCGGAAACAAAGTAAGACAAATTCAAGCCACAGCAGGAGAACAGCTGGAGCACCCAGGAGCGACTGTCTGGGTGGTCCAAGAGGGAGAGAGGGTGTGAGAGAGCAAGAGATATGAGTAAGAATGAAAGACATAGAGACAGGCTCTAGAGTAGGATAGAGATGTTGAAAATACAGCCGTGAAAGAGAAGTACTACAGAGGAAGAAAAGAAACAAGGAAAAAACAGCTGAGGGAGAGCAGCTACTTGTGGGTTTTCCCTTTATCCCTGCAATTATGGCAAATCAATACACATCAATGTGTAATTATTCAAGAAGCCCTTGCACCAACAGCCTCATTAAAAGCAGCAACAAATGCCCTCTGAAAGCAACACTTCAAGATGGGATGATAATTATGGTAACTATAACTTTTATTAATTTTTCAGGAATTAACAGAGCAATCATTATTGCTTCTCCAAACAGCACATGCTACAATCAGTTTAAAGGATACAGTCACAAATCCTGGGTTGTTCTGTACGCCCAAATGTTGGGTTAATGCTGGTCTGCTGGGTCTCTGGTTAGGTAGCATTGTCCTAACATTGGTTTAAAATAATGCCTTATGGCAGGGTTTCCCAACATTATTTGAGCTACACCCCATTAACGGCATCATGAGGCTACTGGCAAATCCCCATGCCCAAAAAAATTTGTGGGAACAGGGGGGTGGGGTACGTAATTCTAAAAGTAGCACAACAGAGGTGGATGTGGTGGGTTGTATAGCTCTGTAGATAAAGCTGTGAGAAAGTGAAAGTGAGCTCCCCTCTGCTGCCCTCCAAAAACACATTGTAACTGGGGGTGGGGTACAATGTGCCAGACAACACCCCCCCCCATGGGCCTCAATCCATGAGTTTGGGGAGAGTATGTCCTGAGTGATTTATACTGCTGTGAGGTACAACAGAAGTCGCTAACGCACCTGCACGTGCGCACAACGACATAACCCCCCCCCCGCCATGTGCTTGCGTCCCCCACTTGAGAACCACTGCCTTAGGGCATTGGGTTGGAGATGGCACCTAGAATGGTGTTTTTTCATTTATTGTAATCTGCCATTATAAGGTGGAGGGCGACTTAAACCATCTTCAGTCAGAATCTAACATTGGAACAGTGCAAAAACTGCATAAACACACTATTACTGGAATCATTTATGTTATGCTGTGCTTATCCAGTGTCACAATGAATTTGACAACATTTATTTCCATCCATAGTTGCATTTTTTTTTTTTATATATACTCTTGAAGTGATGATGCAAGAGTTGGAGTGCTGCAGTTTTGTCCACCACATCCCAAAGATTCTCAAATGGCTTTGCATTGATGTCTAAAAGTGGTAGGTCTTTCTCCTTTCATCTGAACTATTTATGAGTTAAATCCAGGTGGGACCAGGCTGTGTACAGTGAAATAATGTCTTTTTATTTAGTTCACACTGCGTGACTAACTAGCTCATATGACCTAACATTAACTCTAAGCATTCAGGTCAGTATCTAGTGTAAGCAGTTGTACACTTTGGGTGATGCAACCATGGATATAGTATTAGTTTTACTTTTATGTTATGCAGCACACTAACTACCCAGTTGTTTCACAAACATCACAGCAATGTAGGTAAGTTCAGCATTGGTCTCAAGTCAAGTTTTTCAATGTATTGGACTTGTCCTGTTCTGAAGTGTATTTTTGTTTGCCCTTGTCTTGTCTTGCAGAGGATTTGCCAATTTGAATATTCTTGAACTGCCTGTGCATTGTCTGATGAATTGCTTAACATCACCATTGATTAAAAAAAAAAGAGAGAGAGATCCTTTTCGGTGTAAAACATTTGCCGACTTTCAATTTGGCTACAGATGGAGAACTTCATAGAGGTGAAGTCCTGCCCCTGCCGGTTTTGTCTTGTGAGACTTTATTTCAGAAAAATGTATCAGATTCAATGGTAAGAGACAAGTCATTTTTGATGCCTTTTGAATTGTATCAAAGGGAATCCCAAAATATCTTGTTTGTTCATTTAAAAGGCAGTTTTACTAGCCAAGGCAGTTGCAATTTGCTGCAAATTATTGAGCTGGTGAAAATATGTAAATAGAAACACTACACAACTAGAAATGTGGAAATGATGGTGAAGTAACTTTGCTTCTCTATCATTTCTTGGGAATCACTGAACATCTCTGTGAAAGTCTCTGTACTTTCATCATGACCATATTAGTGATTTTCACCTCTTTTAATACTTTTTCATCTCTGAGCCATTCAACATGAAGCTAAATTTTTCTTTACTATTTCATATCTACATCAAACTGTAACTTTCTTGGCTCATAAAAACACCTTTAAAATTGACAGACATGTGTAAATGGTGAAGCAATTAAAACAAAAATAATTTAATATAATGTCTTTTGCTATTGATAGACCTGTTTATTTTCTCTGATGTTAGGTCCCATGGGGCACATTATAAGGCACAGGAGTCTCCATATCATAATCATACCATAACCTGCAATGTAGGTTGTTCTCCCCTTTTGTCTGTCAGGTCTGGTCATGGTCTTGGTCTTGTCTCAGTCTCACCTCTCTTTGGTCTTGGTTTTGACTTGGTCTCATGCCCTCAAGTCTGTTGAGTCGCTACTAGTATGGTGTAAATGAAGCTACCAACATGATATTTTTTTTTTATTTACCATTTTTTCCATTAACATTTTCAGGTAGAACACACAATCTAACATGCTAGTTTATGAAAATCCTTGACTTGGTGTGTTCATTATTGGCAGAAGAAATAAACAAGAGAGAAATTCAAGGCTTCTCTCTATCTTTCAGAGTAACCACTTTGATGTAATCCAGCTGAAAATCAATTAAACATTTAAGAAAGTTAGATTATTAGTTGTAAGAGAAAGTGTTTGATAACCTGCTCACAAAATAGAGTCATTTCCTTTCACACACTGGATCTACAATATATCTTTCTGCTTTTTCATACCAGGCTTATCAGACCATAGTTTGCATGATAAAAAAAGAAGGTAAGTCATGCGGGAGGTCCTGCAAATTTGCATATCCCCTGGGTGCACGATGTAATTTAGGTACATATGTCCCTTCCCTAATAGGCTGGAGCTGGCTTAATGTGAGGCTTGTGTTTTTGGAAGCGACCTTGCTTGATTTTCTATTCGGAATTCACGGCTCTGGTCTGATTTGCAATTGAAAGGCACGTAATTGTACTTGAACTAACCGAATAACTACAGGTTTTTTTTGTTTTTTTTTTTTTTACATTTTTTTTAAAGAGGAGTATGTGAGGGAGAAATGTTTTTTTTTTTTTTAATGCTGGTTTCAAGCTTGTCATTCCCGAGTGCCATCTTCACCGTGGGAAATCATTCCCTTTGCAGTAGCTCTCTTTTCACACTGTGATGGTTGTTGAATGTGGTGAAAAATGCAGTACATGTCGCTGTGGTCTGATTGCTTCCATGTGCTAAAGTACAAATGTTGTATTTCACTGAATTTATAATATTACTAATCTTTCCCGAAGTTTCCTGTGGTAATATATATATCTCTGACTCAAACAAATGCAAATATATTCATGATATGCATTCACTTATTCTGCACTAAGTTTGACATTCTCTCTTCCAATGCTCGGTCGACATTAGTAGGGCTGATACATCACCATGCAGAGGCCACAATAAATTGAGAACGTACTTTGTTCCTGGTCATAGCCCACTGCTTATCTCCCATATTTGACTACAATAATGTGCCTCTCAAAGGCTCAGCTCTATGATGCTGAGGCTGCCTATATCTGAAAATGCATATTCCACTGATGCAAGGAGTCTTGGCTGCGTTAATCCCAACTTGTTATCTATGACATCAAGCCTCATTTATCCAGATGTAACATTAATTCTCAGTTCAATAGAGGGGAAAAGCACTGGAATATCAAATCATGTTATTTTTTAATCTGTATTAATAATAAGCACAGTCACGACTGCAAAACACTTATCATTTTTTTCTCCCAAATGTTGAACGTGATTATCATAGCTAAAAGGTTAATGAAATTTCCCTTCTTTTGAACAAACTGCGCCTTATTTCTCCCTTTCAGACATAGCCATAAACATCCTCCCTGTAATAACAAATGGTGATTATGCCAATGATATTAATTATCATTACTTTCAATTACTACACCCAGCCAGGCCCTGTCGGTTATGAGGGCAGCTCCCTGTGGAGGAGCCGCCACCCGCCGCCCAACATTCATTAGCTGAGCCGAATGATTGTGCGACTCTGTCTCTCTCCTTTGCCGTTTCTTTATTTCATCGTCTCTTTCTTCCTTCCATGCTCCTTGTTCTTTGTTTCCTGCTTTATTTTTTCCCTCTTTCTCTCTAGTGTTATTGAGTCCATACTTCTGCATACTGTCAAGGATAGGCCAATATATGACTGAGGTGAGGCCAGTTAATTGTAAAGAGATGAGCTATGAGGTATTCTATGGCACTGATTGTACAGCTTCCTCAATTACTTTTTTCTTTTTCCTAATGTCTCTAACATATCCCCCTCCTCCTTCCTGTTTGGTTTCACCTGCATTTAGTCCTCTTGTTTCTTTGCTTCAGTTCTTGTCACCAGCCTCTCTCTCTCTCTCTCTCTCTCTCTCTCTCTCTCTCTCTCTCTCTCTCTCAATCTCATTGCGTTGTCTCTGCCCCTCTCCACTCAACCACTCACTCCTGACATGAAACATCCATTTCCGCCCCATGAAATATGGAAAGGGCCCTCATGAATTGTTTACAGGTTAGCAGCATGCATGCCAATGGCAGCAGGGGGACAGGTTTTCAGGCAGTGCTGCAGTGGGCCCTGGCTGATGGCAGAGTGAGGACTAGTCCCATCATGAAAGCTTTCAAACCTGTAGGCTCCGATTGTCCTGGCCTGGGACATCTTTGAAGAGAGTTTTGCCAAACAACTAATCTCCTTACAGTCATGTCAGAATGTGTGATACTCATGTCTAACATTGTACATTTTCAGGTTTACACATACCATTAGTCCAGTGAGGCAGGGTAACGGTATTTTCAGTCATCTTTTATTAGTATTGGGTAAGTTCATTTTGAAATGCACTAGTTACAAAACCTGTTTGCCACAAACATTACCAGGAACTTTCATTTCCAGGAAATGCACCTCAAAGTTCTGGAAAATCTGTTCATATAAGGCTGTAATGTTTCGAAGTGCTGCTGAATTTCTTCCTCTGCAAATACATTCAAAAGAGCCCAAGCCTTGTCGTTCCTCCACTTCTCGTAGCTTCTCTTCTTTTCCAAATTAAAACACAAAGTGAAGTTTGAAATACACAAGTTAGCAGCCACACATTGGCTTAAACATTGTGGATGAATGTGAGAGCGGAACATTGCAAATGCGTTACACTAGTCAGCACACAGCCCTGCCCCACAACAATTCTGATGAATTGGAAAAGTCCAACACCCCACTAGATATTTCTTTCAGGCAAAGTTTGGGGTTGATGGAAAGTTTTTTCCTGGGTTTTTCAAAATCTGAGGCGAATGATAAAATTTCCTGTGGTGGAAAAGGGGCTTATGCATGAAAAACTGTGTAATTTCTTTTGGATTAGTTTTCTACTAAACTAAGCAAAGTCCCAAGAGCTTTCCTGAACAGTGATGTATGGAAAACAACTAAAACAAGACATTTCTGTATAGTAAATGCATTCACACCAACAGTAAATTTTTAGAAGAATATGGTATTATTTATTGATTGATTGATTTTGGTTTTACATTCAATTTTTCTTTCATTTCCAATGGGAAGACATTGTGAAAATGATCAAACACACAGTTTCTACAGTTTATAAATTAAGTCTTCTCTCCCTTACCGTGAAAAGACTGATTTGACATTTGGTATCATATATGTCTGACAGTCCTCTGTTTAAGCCAAACTTTATTCATTGCGAGATTTACAAACCAGAGAACTAAACCATGGAAACCATTGCCGATCCATTGCAACAGGATTTCCCAGTAAGGGATTTTTTTTTTTTTTGTTTAGCAGCAATATCAGTATGTAGGAGGAGAGCTACACCTCTGTCCCTATATTTTTGCTTCTATACTCTTTGGTGAATCTGAATCTATGAAAACAACATAAAGACAAATCTGCCTTTTCTCAGTGATAATTGCAGATATACAGGATTTTGTCATTTAAATACAGTATCTAATGCCTTTATATCTAACTAGTAAAAACTCCTCCCCAACACTCTCTTATCTCACTTCTAAAAACTACTTCAACCTACTTGTCACTTCCTCTTCTGAAAAATAGACTGCAATCATACTGTATGTTTACATGCATTTACAACTACAGAGGAAACATGGCGCATTTCTACATGAACTCTGCTCGTAGATGCTTATTATCAGTGTCCCAGAACAAACAAGAAAGTAGGTTGTGCACTGTAATACGATCCATCAGATCACTCAGGATATTTATTTGGTTGGTCTCGCCGGACAAAACATGCCCATGCTAGGTTGGTTAATTTCCTTCTGATGAGCTTGTAGAACACGTCAGCGTTGCACCGCAGGGATATGAAGGATGGACATGGAAGCATCAATTAAGATGTACTTCGGTGAGGGTTTTTATCAGTTGTGGCTTTTTTTTCCTCCTCCGGCCTAATAGCTTGAGATTGATAGCAATGAACTTCAGCATGAGGGGTGTGTATTTCAGATGGACAGATAGAGCAAGGGCTTGCTGACTAAAGTGCTTTACTGCAGCTTGTGCTTGTGGTTATAATGGAGTGCTTGGAGCTGCACCACTTGAAAGACTGTGTGGATATATTATTAATCCGTTCCCTGTGCGTCACTGTATACTACTAAACTGGCAGCCGAGAAGAAGAAATTGTGCCATGGCGCCGTCACCCCCTTATCTGTCTCTTTCTTTTTGTCTCCTCCACTCTGTTTTAGCCACTATCCTCTCCCCTGTCTTTGTCACTCAACCTCTTCCTCTAAGCTATGTCTGAAGAAAGGAAAAAGAGATGATCAGATCAATATTCCTCCCAGGAAATAGGGCTTCCTCTTCTCTCTGTCTCTGGCTGTCTTTTGTGTAGCCAGCTCGTCTGACCACATCACTGGAGCATTGTGGCCAATTTCACAAGCCAGATAAGCAGCCATACTCATCGTGTCAAGGGAGTGTCAGACCAGCTTGACACTCTTCTCTTCTCTACAACGGTTGAAGGGGAGGAAGTGATAGAGATAAAGGAGTGAGGAGCTGAAGTAGAGAAAGAGGAAGACAGTGGACAACTGTGTCTCACAATGTCATGACTATGTCATTTTGAGGTTACACAGTGATATCTTCATAAAAAATACCCTTCTATTTTGCCTTCATACATTTGACACACGTGTGGTGTGAGTGGTCCCTGGAGAGGTATCCTCATCAGGTACTGCCTAGAGATGTTACTGCCAATGTGAAAATAACACCTTCCCAGTTATTAAGAACACATAAGATGAGAACGTGATAATGTTTAATGAATCTAATTTTAGAAAGACTCACTACCATGTTCTCCACCCACCTGTCTCTGATATTTCATGTAATTATCATGCTAGAGGTTTCAAGTTTACCTAAAATATATTTTTCAACGTCTGAAATGAACCAATGAAAAAGATTTGAAAAAAAATATACTCCCATGCACCAGAACAGTATGGTCAGAAATATCTGTACTTTATACTGTACTCCTCACATTTTCAAAACAAGTCTGTTACTTTAGTTTTGATGCACTTATAGGGTCTTCATCTATTATTTTTTATTTTACATTATTAATATTATTGCATGCCTTCCCAACATTAGGACAAATTTCAACCTAACTGAACAATAAGTCATGGAAAACATAAAAAGACATTACTATACAGAAACATTAAAAAAGACAAGGTGAAACAGAAACAGGAGGTAAAAAGGCATATCTAACTGATAACTATGTATATGATGCAACAAGATAAAAAGAACATAAGCAAAAGATATAATAAAATGAAAACACACAACATTAAAAATTAAAGAAATCAAATGAGTGTAATCTGAAACAACAAAAGCAGCATGAAAGATGAAACAAGACAAAATCTACATCTTAACAAAAAGGTCTATTTTTCTTCCATATTCCCAGAAACCAAGCTGACCAAGACATTGTATTTCTTTCCTGTCAGAGTGGTACATCACCTTGACCATCAGCTGATTACAATCACTTACTCCTTTCCTGCCAAGATGTCTAATGTCATAGAGCAACATGAATTCTGCCTTTGCTGCTTACAGAGCCATTTCCACAACCTAACCTAATCATTTACTGTCAAGAACTGTTCTTTGTTATGATTATTGAGGCGATGAAGCTGCAACCACAAATTGTGTGTCATGCTGGAACACCACACGAATGTCACGGTAATGGCTCTTAAACTGCATTAGTTTTATGTCATGGAAGTTCGTTGTTTGACAGATGTCTGTGTGTAAGGTCATTGAAAAATGACCAAAATGATCACAGGGAATCTGTGTTGCAGATTATTTCCTACAATGGAGTTGTTTCATCATTGCTGTGTGTGTAAACAGAGTGAGAGAAGAGGAGGAGATGGCAACAGCAAAGGGGGGCAGTTTGGAAGACACTGTATTCTTGGTGTGGCTGTGTGTGGGAGCAGTTTCCACTGAAACCATGACCTGGCGGCGTTTCTGTGACCGAACATTCATCATCCTATCTCACTCACACACTGCTTCTTTCTCATGAACCTGCTACCTAGAGATTAGCTTCACCACAGAGTGGGTGTGGCTGTGCCGTTGACCGCTATCCAATCAGACGTGACCCTAGCAATGACAACCTCGGCCAACCAGCACGCACAGATCCCACTGGTCTGCCAAGAGGGTGTCACATGATGGGACCAACTGTCACCACACATGGTCTCCCCGCTCTCAAATCTGTCCATTTGTGTCGGAGAAACAATCCATCCATTTATCCTTGTTATCTGGAGAGGGAGACAAAAATCTCCTGTTTATTTCTGTTTTGGATCACACTCATATCTGCCTGTCCTCCAGTTAGGAAGCAGACTCCAGCAGGAGCCAAATCACATACTTCCTATTGTATACTGGATGTACCTTTTGTGCGTTCACAATGGTAAGAACCCACATTGTGTGC
>JAPTMW010000003.1:4800222-4812442 GCA_029822955.1 Ostorhinchus angustatus
CCTGTTTAGATTTTATTAAGATATAAGTTTTGCATACTGTGACATGACTGCTTTGACTCATAGCTCAGTACCATCCACTGAACGTGTAAGCTTTGATTTAGAGCTAGAGTAATTCATTCAGAGCTCCTGACAGACACCTCTTCTGTAGTTGTATTTAATGAACTGCACACATCAGACTATCAGAGATTTGTCATTTAAACATTACATCATAGATGTACTGCCAACCGAAATGAGGATGCATTGCTCTCAGTAAGAAAACACACAGATTAAGCACTTGAAGACAAAATAAAATAGTCTGTATAACAGTCAACAAGGACCAAGGACCTTGGGACTCAAATGAAGCCAAGTATCTTATGGTGAAGGGATCTCTGACCGGTGAACTTTGGGCCAAATCTGGATTGCAAGAAGGTTTCATCTGGACCGCAATCCCTTTGGCATTTCTTTTATTGTTATCAGTGACTTTTAACAGACATAGCGAGGCTGACCACTAAAACTATTGGGGTCCTAAACTACGTACTTAATTAACTGTTTATTAACTAATCTGTGTTGTTACACTGGTAACATTATGCATTCCACTGGACATTTTGTTTCCCGTGTTTGTGAGCTCACATCAGGACACCTGTGTTCAGGTTTGACAGGTAACCCCTATCCCCATTCCAAATGCAGAAAAGTCTAAAAATTTTAATCTTGCAAAACCTGCATTTTTAGTGGTTCAATCCTTCGCAGGAAGGAAGGGCTGACATGATGGACTGCCTGTGATTTTAACGGAATACCCCTGTTGTAGTTGTTGTACCACTGACAGCCACTAGGCTTGGCTCCAAAAAGTGCTAACCCTCACAGACTTGAATTGCAAAAAAATCTTCAACGGTCAAAAATTTTTTTCCCAGGACTCATAGGAACAAGTGATCTTTTGGTTTATTTTTAATTTTGCTCTGTTTGTTTGGTCCAGTAGAAGCTTTTTTTTTTTTTTTTTTATCTGCCACGTTGTGATTTGATTGAAAGGTCTGTATGACAGCTTAGAAGTTCTGTTAATTTAATAAAATGTATTTTTCCAGACAGACAGCTGCACTGTAGTAACAGTTAATAGATTCCACTTGAGAACAATTCCATGAGTTCCACAAGACTGAAAATAGACTTTGTTTCACAGTGAAATCAACCATTTTACCACGCCAATTTCAGGATTTCCAATTAGCATTTGGGTGGTGAGGGAGGGCAGCAGAAGGTTGGGGTCACTTTTAGTTGCACCTGTAAAAGAAGTGAAATGTCATTTGGAAGTGTTTTGGTTCAAGTTCCTCATTTGTCATTCCACCAAACTGCAAACCACTGCAGAGAGGTTTTTCCAAAAAGTCTAAGATTCCATCCAGACAAGATCTGAGAGTGATTTGACACATCCATCTACAAGGTCTGGAGATGCACCAACTGTGGGCCTCAATTTGTCTCATAATGTGCAACTGTCAACACTTCACAACCCTGTAAAAAAAGACACCAAAGAGGTTTGCCCCTTAACTCCAGGGCTTGAAGAAATAAGGCAGGCTTGGGAAAACAGAGGGAGTGTGCTTTTTTGTGAATATGCGTGTGTGCGCGCTGCACCGCGAGGCTCCAGGTGTGTTCACCTCACTGCCATTTATAGCCTGTCAAGGAGAACGAACCAGGGATCGAGTTACACTTCATCTCATCCTTCACGCAAATATGCATATGAACATACAAGCAACAGTACCTGGAAGTATGCAGGAGGTCTATGATCCATGAAATGGGGAGTAAGGGCTTGAGGCCAAAGTGAAATATATGGAGAGGAAGCGAGTGGTATGATTGATGGTAGGGATCAGGAAGCGGTACAGGTAGTGTTTCAGGTAGGAGTGAGAGGCGGGCAGACATATGGGTTACAACACAAGCAAAATAATTAACCTCTTAACATCCATCATTTTAGGATTAGGGCAAGGGTTACATCAGAAGTGGTAGAATGCAGGTTATACTTCATTTGGAGGGGTTAGGGTTAATAGTGTCTTCCTTCCCGTCCCTCTGTATGCCATTTATTTAACTTTTCCATGTATAAAAGAGTAAGAGTAGATTGAGTGCTTTAGTCTAACTAAGTTCATATAGGTCCATTTTACTGATTGTAGTGAAAATTATCAGTCTTGTTTGTTTCTGGATCATGTAATTTCCTAAAAGTGTTGTTTGGTCTGTCAAGTAGGTCCCCATTACATTTAAATTCAGTGTCTCAGGAATGGTTTGAGACCAAATGTCACAAAGTTTGACATTTGGCATGGTTCACTTTGACCAGAGGATGTAATGAAAATTTGGTGGCCAAAGGTTACAGGTCAAGATCACAATGAGCCCAGACCTGTTAATTCCAATGAATGTGAGACCTCAACGAGACACTGATTAGATTTTGGTAGCCAAAGGTTAATGGTACAATGTTCTAGGTAATTGTCAATATATGTTTGAAATTTCAGTTGTACTTCAACAACATTCCATCACAACAAAAGCAACAAATTCAATACAAAAATTAATCAACAGAGAAACAGAGAAAAAAAACATGAAGAACCAAGATATACAATCCAGCATTGTGTAAATGACACGTGATTGGCTTTGTCATTACAAGTTGCACCATGATGGAGGTCTATTGCCATGTAATACCCAAAAACAAAACTGAAATTATGTATTTGTCATCATTGAAGTAGCTGTTATGTGTTTGGTGAATGCTCTCTGTTAGGTCCTAGTGTACTTAAAGCCTTTCACACCTGTGTGTACAGAATCTGTGCAAAGGATTTTACCAAAAAGGACAATAAACTGTCTAACTCACAAACAAATTAAAACCATAGACAATATTTAAGCACTGTAACATGCATTTAATTTGAAATTAAGCTCCATACTTTGCTTCAGGATTGAATGGCACAGAAAGAGTGCTTCATTCTAACCTCATTAAACTGTGGAATCCTGTACCCCTGGTAAAAGAGAAAGTCAAAGACCAATATGTTATCAATATGCAGTATTTGGCTTCATGCAAAAGGGAACCGATTTTAGTTTTTGGGTTTGAAATATGACAGAAATACACCCTAAACTACATTATTTTAATCATGGCTCAAATGGTTCAGTGAAAAAAGGTCTAGTGAATGAAATATGCTCAGACAGATAGAGGAAGGCAGACAATCCTAATCTTTGTCTATTTTTTGTCTTAACCCTAACACTAGACTGGGGTTAGGGTTTCATGGAAAGAGCGGATCATGGTTAAAGTGTATGATCACACAAGTTAATGTGTGTATTCAACGATCCGCAGAAATACAGAATCACACAGAGTTAAAGTAAATTAGAGGAGAATTTGGAGTATTCCTCTTTCATTTTCAAAGACTGTAGACAGGCCCTGGTAATAGATGAAGTGAAGAGTGAAGGGTGGAGTGTCAGAGAAGCAGAGTGAACACATGACTGGATGTGCGCCAGCTCTGGCTACGGGAGTTGAAACCCCTCCTAAAAGCCTGAAACTTGAGAGGATGATAAATATGATGGTGAAGATGAGCTTTGTTCCCACAACAAATGAAAATTTCGGCCTCCTTGGAGTGTTCAGTTTTATTTATCTGGATTTGTCTGTATATAAGTGTGTTTTTAAGTCATTTAAAAGTGGAATGGTTAGAAGGAGGATTTGATATTCTCTGCCAATGCTGCTTTTGTGTTCAACTGTGGTTATCAAGGTTAGTGTGTTTTCTCAGTTTTCTTCCATCTCAGCTTTTGTGCAGTTGTTAGTGAAGTCAGTTATAGACAGTGATTAAATAGAGATGTCAAAAATCCAATCACAAAAATAAAGACGGATCGAGAAGAAGAAAAGAATCAAATCATAAAAGGAGGCTTGAGGGTGGGGGAGGGTCTCGTGTAAATGTGACCCAAGTATAAACATTACATTTTCCAAGACCGCAATTTCCTGTTTTCCCAGGCGATTACGGCAAAGTGTAAGCCTGAAGGAGTCACGGCACGGTCATGTTTCCTCCTGTGCTTTAACAGGGGCTGGGATTGAGAGTAGAGTAGAGGAGGGCCAAATTGCTCTGAGCTAAGCTGAGCCAAATTTACATATGTGTGTTACTGCTGACTACATCCTGAGCACATTGTTTGACTGGCCTCCCTCTATGCAGTGAAAAGCGTGTGAGTGTGTTGGTTTTATGAGGCTGAAAAGGCCTCTGGGTTGTTACGTATGCAAAGTGCTGGAATGTCACACAAGAATTTCCTTTTGTGTGGGACATAATAGTGACACATGCATTACAACAGCTAAAACACTCTGTGATGAGTCAGTGGAGTACATGTACAACTCTGTTCTGTTTACTTGAAATATTTTTATGTAACATTTTTGTGCATGGTGTCAGTGATAGTGGACAGGTACTCACACATATATGGCCCTAAAAAATGTTGGGGGAGTATGTCAAATCAAAATAAATACTGAAAACAGTGATTAGAAGTATATTCTATTGTCAGTTTTTCCTATCTGTGTTTCAGGATGTTCCACACATTCTGTACTGGAGACCAGTGGGGATTGCATCAGGTCAGTCCAGGACTTGCATCATCATCTCCTCACTCAGGCTTTTGTCAGGTGTGTCTAATATGGTTTTGACATCCCTGGAAAAGTTGTCTTAAAGGCAGCATATGTTGCTCCAAAATCTTAAGGTACTTTTCAGCATTAATGGTGCATCACAGATGTGACAGCAACTTTTCCCAAGGATCCTGACAGAATCTCAGATCATGACAGACAGAGTAGTGGGCCCACTTTAGAGGACCGCTGTGTATTTTGCTCAAAATAAGCAACTGGGAAATGCATCCATTATTGCTGCATCATCATTTACTAATTCTCTTCATTCAGAACCTCTTAATCCACTGGAAGGTCACAGAGGTTTTGGGGTTAGTGCCAAGGTTGAGTGAAGGTAAGGTATGCCCTGGAGGTGCCACCATTTCATTATAGGGCTGATATATTGAGAAATACAACCATTCACTAAAATTTTGAATCAGTAGTAAGCCTTTTACAGTGCATGTCCTACAGAACCCAAGTAACTTGAACATGTAAACTCCACACAGAAAGGCCCCAACTGTCTAGAGTTTACTTACTGTGAGGCAACAGTGATAATAATTGCCCCACCATAGCACCAATGCATTCACCTAAATCACATTCAGGTCATGATTTAGTTCATGTGAATGCTTGTGCCTCATTTAAAGGCATTCTATCAAGTTGTTCCTGGGATGGTGCATGAAATTATTCAAGTAGGGTTCAGGTAAAAACTAGACTGTCAAGGTGTTCACACTAAAACAAAGGCCATTAAATCTTCACACCAGTGTATGTATGTTCAGTGTAAACTGGACCAACAACAAGCACCATCAACTGCTTTCTCTTCAAGTTGTCATGGTGATGTAACCTTCACCAAGCACTCTGATCCCTTTGGAAGTCAGATCATTATCCACACATGTTAGAGAAAATTGCAGCACTCCCACTAAAAGGATTCATTTGTTATTCAAATTAAATTATGATTTTTTTGTCTCCTTTTTTTCTTGGCAGTGGCACATTGTGTGCTTCATATCAGCTTGTGTGAATTTGTTTAATTAAAGATTTGATGAGTTGGTATGACAAAGCTTCAGTCATCTTGTTGCCTACAGCATGTTACCATTTTTCAAACATACAGAAGTGGTTGGTTTTTAGTTTTCTGTGAAATGTGGTAACGATGGCAAGAATATGGAAACTTCAGTCTCACCAAGTTCATATGAGTTTTTCTTACAAGTCGTACTGAGTTGGACTAGTACAGGCTCATGTAATTTTTTTAAACCTCCACAATCTGCTAGTTGGTCCATCAGGGGGTCCCCATCACTTTTAAAGGGCCATATCTCAGGAGTGACTTGATGTTGCAGATGTTGGTATTAATATTCACTTTTAACCAGAGGTGTCAAAAGTATTCACATTCATTGCTCAGGTAGAAGTCTAGATACAAGGATTTAGAAAAAAAAAAAAACTTCTATAGAAGTTGAAGTATTAAAACAAGCTTTTTAATCAAGTAAAAGTGTAAAAGTACTGGTTTCAAAACTACTTAAAGTATAAACGTAAATGCAAGGGGGGAAAATGCCATTAGGACAAAAGCTTAGGCCACGCCACTGGGGCCTATAGTGCACTGCCCCACCTTCGAAAAAAACATTTTTCTAAAGGCCATTATGACTAAAATGTTATACTAAAATGTTAATGGTGAAAAATTTGGGATGCACTAGGCTACCAGTTTCAGCTACATATATGCCCATTGAAAATGAATGCATTTTAGTACAATGCAAATGTATTAAAGAACCATATATGTGTGCTGAGCATTAACATATGTCTCATGGAGCAGAAGATATGACGAGATGACTAGTTGCCTTTAAGTATTGTAATGGTGCAAAAAGTTCAACTTCAGAGGCATGTTATCAATAATCTTTATTGGAATGTAAATGTACATCCAAGCTTAGCTGCAGGAATCTGTGAGGGCAACGGATGTAAGATAACAAAACTGGACAAGAACATTGGTGTACCCAGGGCAGCCTTAGTAATAATTACCCTTGGATGGTTGTGTATATACAGTAGAGTGGTTGGGACATTTCGCTCGAGTTCTCTTGTGTCTTTGCCGTGGACATCTTCATACTTGGCTACATACGTCTGCTATGTCCTTGCTGGAGTGTGACATGATTTGTGTCTTGCAGGTGTGATGGATGGTATACAAACCAGTAGGGTGTCGGAATGGTATATGTTTTTTTACTCCTCATCTAACCACAATCAAATTCACTCTATCCGGATAGTGGGATTTATTTGGATCGTTTTTTTTTATTGGAATGATGACAAGCTGAAATGACATAGGAGTAACAAGGCTATTTTTAAAATGTAAGGAGAAGAAAGTACAGATAATTGTGTGAAAATGTAAGGAGTAGAACAAAAAAATAATTACTACAGTAAAGATAACCAAAATTTCAACTTAAGAAAGGTAATGAAGTATTTGTACTTCAAGATCCCTATGAACTCAGGATTCTCTACTGTAAAGAAAGTAATATCTAAAGAAAACCCTGATTATGTTTTGATGGCCAAAGACTGGGGTGTCAATAAGGGGGGGCGGGGTTCAGTGGATACAGGTTAAAAGTTGTGAAAATTTTGAGTAAGATCCACTGTATAAGAGAGGCATAGAAGTCGGGAATCGGATGTTGAAATAATGTTAAGTTTCAGTTTCATTTTCACGCTAGCGCAAGTGACGTTATGTATGGACTGCACCCCACCTTCCCCAACCCGCTCCAACAGATCGACAAGATACTGAATTTTATGAAAGGGCCCACAATGTTTAGCTTTCATGGGGCCCACAATTGTTAGCGACACCCCTGGCTAAAGGTCAAAGGTCATAATGCTAATTAAACCAACTAGAGGTCACTAAATGAAGAAGTTTATTAATTAGATGGTATGAACACTTCATGATGTAAGGATAGAGGATGAATCAAATTGAAAATGGAGTTCTTTATTCCACCCATTAAAAAATTATGTTAACACTTTTTTGCCAGTTTAGATCTGACATTTTTGTTGTATCCTTCTTTGATGGTAACAGTTTCTGTGTTCCTCATATGGTTAAGTGGGCAATAATCATGCTGTTACACAACCTTGATATGTTCTTAAAGGTATGTTTGCTCCATTCTTCTTACTATTTATAAAACAAAATACTCATATGAAGTAATAGCCATATCAGTAAATTCTTCACAGATTCTTTCTGTTGAATGAACTTATACTTGCAGAAACTTTTGCTGTAAAACTTCATCAAGTGTAATACCCCATGTTAACCTTAATTCCTTCCATTCAGACCTAAATGTATCTTTTACGTTTGTAGGCGACATCTGGCATCCAAGCATGCACCTGATACTGTGGGATAACCTGATGAGAGAAGCAACCCACAGGATGAGTCAGTAAAACCCTGACTAAGTGTGTGGTTTTTACCCAGCAAATGTGTCACTCCTCTTTCCTTTAGAGGTTTTTGAGCCACTACAATATGCTGTCAGAGCATCACAATGAGGCATCGGAAGAGAAAACTTTAGTCACTAAGTGTGTTGGAGATGAGCCTCGATGAGCATTTTCTGATCCAATTTACAGTAATAACGTGCTACTTCGTAAAGGCAGCAAATGACGGTGCACTATCTCCATCTGGTTTTTAATATTGGCGTTTCTCGCTGAGATAAAAGGACATTTGGAAGTCCTCAGAGACACTGTTATCTGATCTCCGCCTTTATTGGAGCTTCTCTGCTGCCTGCCTGTCTCGTTTTGCCCCTCTTTATCTCTCTCATTTCATCTGTCTCCCTCTCTTCTCTCTATCTGTCTTTTCTTCTGCAGCACTCGTGCTTCCTATCTCTTAAACTACCACTTTTATTCTTTCTCTCTCTGTTTCATCCATTGATCATGTCTTTCGCGGACTGTGTGTCTTAGTTTATGTCTGACTTTAGAAGATTTTTTGATTACTTTTCCCTCAAATCTTACAGTGCTAGCATATGTCCCTCCTAGAATCCTAATCTTTCTTTCTTTAAATCCCCTAGGATTTAAAGAAAGAAAAAAAGTAGAGCTGTGAGGCTGCCTTGTCAAAGTGTGCCATGGTGCCCCTTTCACCTCCTTCCTCCTCCCCCTTCTGTTTCTCTCCTCCACTATTCTCTCTGCCTCCCTGGTGTTTATTGCCACTGGTGTGTGTTTGTGCGTATGTGTATGTGTATGTACATGAGTGTTTCTTTGTGTATATGTGTATGTGTGTGTGTGTGTGTGTCTGCGCACAGGGGACGGAAACCCTGATAGTTGGCCCCATGACAAGTGACCCCCTTCTTCTCCCCAATTCCCCCTTAACACAAACCACCAAAAAAAAAAAAAAGAAAAGATAAAAAAAAAAACCAGACAGCAATGCACACAAAAAGAGAAAAGAAAAGAGAAAAGGAGATGAAGAACAGAGGAAAATAGGGAGAGAGTGGGGAAGGAGGGCAAGCCCAGCTGTAAGCAGCACAATGCGAATGAGAGCTTGGCAGAGGCTCAAAGCTGCTCTGAACGAGTGCCTCTAACTAACCCCCCTGAACACCCCAACCCCTCCTGGATGAATTAAAAGCATTTGGTTGCTGCAAAGCGTGGTGAGAGAGGGAGGGTATAAAAAGAGAGGAGCAAGCAAAAGGTGGGGGGAACAAGGGAGAAGATGGGATAGGCCGAGGGGGCAGGGCTTGGATTAGGAATTAATGCATTTCTGTGCCAGATTAATCCTAATGATTATACCAAAATAAAAACAACTCACTTGTTATTTGGCATAGTTTCTCTCCAGGCCTTACCTCTACCTCTTGTCCGCAAACATGGATCATCTGTTTGATCTGATGGCTCTCTCCACATTCTCCACTCCTTCTGAAGCTGCTGAGTCAACACAAATTACATCCAGTCTTTTCCTACACCTTTCATAAATAACCACCTCAAATCTTTCCTTGCCCTCGACAGGAAATGGAACAAGAGCCTGCTTTCTACCACAGGAACTTTTCTAGGAACTTTTACTTTACCAGGAACTTTGAAAAACCTCAACGCATTTCCACCAAAATTACCCAGGTAAAGTCCTTTCCCTCAACCTTGAACTTTCCCCGAAAAAAAAATAAATAAAAAAAAATCTTGGTTGATAGGTAGGACTTCTCACTTTCCCTGGAATTCTTGGCGGTGGAGCTGTGTTCTGAAGAACGTCGATTGATGGACCATACAGTGTTCCACACTTATATTCACCCACTATAGCGAGTGTGTGGATGCAAACTTGTTTATTCTATTTATAAAAACTTTACTTTGTTTGTGTTTTGATCATTTGGAAAATGGAGCAAAAGAAGACAATCAATAAGAAGCAAGACAAGCTAAGCATGTTTGTCGTGCTCCTACGAGTGCATTACAATAATCTGTCTGTCCATCCAATATGCTCTGGATAATAAGCCTGGACCTCATCAAACATATTTACTGAATGCCAGCAGTCCTCCATGGTTCCCATGTCCAAGTGGAGCCAATTCTCACTCCCAAATAACTCCGGTCTGTCATAGGTCATGACCTTTTGGTGTCACTTTTTTGTGCATTGTGTATTTCTACTCTACATGTTTTAGTGTGAAGACTAGCCTGTTAGAGGTCAGTATAACTTCTGACATGCCAGATATTGATGACATAGGTGAGATGAAGGCATAGAAGGCAGTTGGAAATGGTTATGGTGGCACACCTAAGATTCAGGACTTACACAAGAGACCAGTGTTCATGTCCAAATGAAAGTAAAACTGCTATTTCTATTTTTACATTTGCTCTCTCTGTCCTCCTTATTTTAGCTTTTGCCTGACCCTTATTTGTAATTGTCACCACACAACAAATGATAACCACAATAATAAAGCAGCTAAGTGATCACATTACAAAAGGTGTTAGGGCTTCATTTTTTATCTGAATCTTCTGGAGTTATTTTGTTTCTGTGAACAGATCCCTAACAATGTTTCTGTTTGTTCAGTTAAGTAACAGTCGTGTACAGTGCCGCTTCTGTCTTGGTCAATTAACAGCATAAAATCAAATCATGTATAAAGCTATACAGGTTGACAGTAAAAGGAGAAGAATGTGTGTCCTGTAGGATACAAAGAGAGTAGGCACACTGTGATACGGAGGATCAACAGATACCAGTGAATCACAGTGTGAATACTTCACACACCCACAGCAAAGCACAAACAGACTTGCAAAGACACACTCACCTACAAGCGTCACAGCAAGCTGCTCTCACAGGAGGAAGCCTTGATTGAAATGAACCACAGATGAACCCAACCCCCAAAGCGGCTCTCACACCTGACATCACCACTTCCATCTTCAAACCCCTAACCATAAAACATTCAAACATACCATATTCAGAGAGGAAGGCATTGATCTTCTTAATGGCATTCCACATTTGGAGCTTATCCCTTGCTGTCAATACTTACACAGCCTTCAAAAAAACATATGTGGACTCACATCTGCGGGGCATCTTTGTGAAATCTTGAGCTTAAGCTGCACTTTCACTGTCCCATTGCAACAGCTGCTCAGACTGTGAACAGTGTACACATGTGTTATTACCCACAAGTAAGGAATGTCTTTCAGAAATATGAATACGAAATATACTGTAAACTATCTGTAATCTTTAAAATGACTGAAATCAGAAGTGACTCTTGTCTGCTGCAGAAATGAAATAAATTAAATTGTAACTAGTGCATTGACCTGTGAGAATCCACGGGTTCTAGAATCAGTAGAGTTGATAAAATGGGGAACTGAGTTAAGTTTACTGGTGCAACACACAGATTAGAAAAAAACATAATCGCCCTCATTTTGTTTTGTATTGAAATCAAAAGCAACAGAAAAGACTGCATTCATAGTGATGTTAAATATTTCTTTGAAAGGGTTTTAGAGTAATGTTACGGTATGACTTCATCTCATTCACATTACTTGATGACTTGACTAAGCTTTCTGGTGTAGCACACAGATTAGAAAGAAATATAATGGCCCTCATTTTGTTTTTTATTGATATGGACGTGCACCAAAGACTTTTACACAGGACTGAAGATGACGGTTTATAGCAACTCACTCCATTTTGTGATCTGAACCCTGGTCAAATTGGAGTCTGCACAGTCTGTCACTGTGTTATGGTGGTGATGGTGGGGTGTCTGGAGGGGAATGTTAACAGGCCGGAGACCGGCAGAGTGGAACCGGGTCACAGTAAGAACCAAACTGACCTTGTTACTGTGTGATCACAGTCACACCCGGTTCTTCCGTCATTTCCGTTGATCCAGATCCACCCCCTTCCCCCACCCCCCTAATTAGCGGCTGTGAATGGACTCGTCCACAGGCTGCCTTTAAACCCGTTGTAATTTAAAAAACTAATAATTCCAAAAGTATTGGTCGTATCAATATGCAATTTTGGCCTGTCAGATCCTTGACACAAAATACATGCGTACTGCAAAAGGCACAGGCTAGATCTGTTCAGTTTTTTAGTTATAAAGCTGATACACGCACATATATACACACACACAGACGTCACTTGGCTTTTTTAATAAAGATAATCATATACTACAGCACAGCTTTCTAAATGCCCATTGTGCATCTCAGTGAGAAAGTCATTACATTTAAAAAATTTAAAAAAAAAAAGATGGCGATTATAAAAATGTCAGACGTCAAGGTCACAATGGCATTATGTCTATTTTATGAATGCAATCATGCCTG
>JAPTMW010000003.1:4991133-5003225 GCA_029822955.1 Ostorhinchus angustatus
TTCTGTTCTGCAATTTTCAACACTCACATCAACGCATGGACACCTACACTACTGATTTTACTGATGACTCACTTACGTTCTGTAATATACTTTAGTTTGTCTTTTACCAATTTGGCCTAATTCAGTTTAATTTAGTTTAATTTGATTTAATAAATTATCTTTGTGTTAAACTTCATTTACGCTGTGTTCCCCTTCTTTGTTCTGACCTCCAAGCCAGGTGATAACATTAGACACATATGAAGTCTGTTATTAAATCAATGTTGGATTCCATACAAACAGCAGCTTCTGGAGTCAGTCTGTTGAATTTGGGTTAGCTGGTAATTTTGACAGCGCAAGTGACTGTATTTTTTTCCTCATTAAAAATGTAACTTTTGCCATATAACTTATGATCAGGGACTCAATAAAAGGCTTCATAAGGAATTATACTAGTTCATATTCTCCTAGACTCAATAAAGTGCAGCTTCAAAGGATTGGTGTATTGGAAACCTCAATTTCTGAATTAGAATGATCTCAACAAATACATTACTCTGAACAAACAGCAAAGTCCTTAAAACAAAAGTAGAAGTTAGCTTATATTTAATGCAGAGAGCTGAGTTTTTTTATGTATAAAAATAGAATGGATAACTTCTTTCATGGTAATCGTCCCAGCTGGCTCTTAGCCAACAAATTCAAAACAAATTAGCAATTTACAAATACAGCAGTCATTGCATCAGAAACTGTGTCTATGATATCTAATTCTTACTTGATTATTTGAAGATTCTCTAACTTCTATAAAGAGCTCTACACATCAGATATTTCATCAGCATTAGAGAAAGACAACTATCTTCAAAAATTGAAGTTACCATCATTATCAAAAGAAGAAGCTTCGGTATTAGGGGCCCCTTACTTGATGAACTCAAACAGTTTTTAGTAAAAATGAATAAAGGTAGGGCCCCTGGAAATGATGGCATGCTTCCTGAGGTCTATTTAAAATTCTGGACCTGTTTCTTTAAATGATTTTTTGTTAACAGGTCTTTCTGTCAAGAAATGTAAACTGGAGTACAGTTCAGTAATAGCCAATGCAATTCAAAATTTCAGGAAAATAGAAAGAATATAGAATTGGACATCTAAATGGCATGCAAGTACTCCAATATTCTATAGTATAACAGTTTTCTTAAGTCTGGTGGAGAGCACTTTATTTCACCTCAGCCATATAAATCAGGAATCCACAGTTTTGGAGATGATGATGGGTTAAAAAGCTTTCAGGATCTGAGTGAAACATTTGAACAGTCATCGAACTCTTTCTTTTTATATCTACAGTTACATTCTGCCTTAAGGGCAGCAGGTATATTGATTGCCAGGAAACTTATTAATCATCCAAAAATGGAATTATATTAGAAAAATATCAGGGCTAACTAAAGGACATGTCTACAATAAATAGCAGTTTGTTGGAACATATGCAGACTCCTTCAGTGATAACAAACATGTGGAATAAGGACTGCGCTGAATCATCTATAGACTGGCCTAGAGTTTGAAGAAATATTGCTCATTCCTCTCAAAATCTAAATAATAAATTAACCAATCTCATCTGCCTATTTATTTAACACCAAAAAGGCATTTCATTTCACTAGCTATCTCTTTCACCAAATTGTAATTTATGTGACTTGAATCAAATAAGGACTTTCATGCATATCATGTAGGAGTGTCCATCAGCTCAAAATTTCTGGCAACAAATAGTAGAACATCTCTCTGATGCACGTGGCTTAGATATGGAATTCTCTCCAAAATGTATGTTTTTAAATGATGATTCTGGGCAAAACTTTAACCATATGCAAAGATTGCTGTGGCTATCTCCATGTACAGTAGCTAAAAAGATGTTGGCGGTTCGGTGGCAACTACTGCACTCAGTCTCTGTGTATCAATGGATGTACTCTTTAACAGAGGTGTTATCCCTGGAGCTCTCTGTGGCCAAGATGAATGGAGCAGGCCAGCGTGTGCTCAAAGCTAGGAAGGAGTCACTCGATGTAACTCGAGCTATGATTTAACTCTTTATTATTATTTTGTATTTTCTATGTATTTTTTTGAAATATCCAGCATGTTGTGAAATTTAGAGAAAGATCTGTGGGATGGGGTTGGTTAGGGTTAAGGGGCTATAAAATATGCAGGTTTTCTGTGTTATTTTTCTTTTATCTTTTATTGTTTTAGTTATCACTCATATCTGCCAATTGTAAACAGTAATGATGCACTTATATATGTGTATCTGTGTGCAAATGTATTTTCTTGTTATTTTTGTGATGGTCAATGTCTTCACACATGTATGCGTGTATGTTTATATTTCTTATCTGCGGTGACAGACATATGTTGATCTGCACTTGCTTTCAAATAAAAAAAAGAAGAATATAAAAAATAACATTGTAGTTTTAGACGTATAATAATGCCATCAGACACATATGAACTCTATTGTTAAATAAATGTTTGATTCAATACAAGCAACAGCTTCTGGAGGCAGACTGTTGTGTTTGGGTCAGCTGGTGATTTTGCCAACTGAAGTGACAGTATTTGTTCTAATTAAAAACGTAATTTTTTTATCATATATCTTACAATTCCTTTTTTTAATTAAAATTTAAACTTCATTTTAGTTATAATGGAAATTTTAACTGGAAGTGTTTAAATTCTAATCTCATAATATTATGGATTATTTCTGGAGTATCAGGACTTCATTCTCTAAATATCATATTTTTATCCTCTGTGTTGCGATCTAAAAAATAAAAGTCTTCGCACTTGTGCTATAGACTATTTTGACCCTTCTAAGCCACCACCAGCGTATGTTATTCACGTGACCTAGTCATTTGACAAGACAAAACACGGCAGCAGATGAGAAAGACGGCCGATCATGGAATATCAGCGGAATGACAGGGTGGGCCTACTGTCTCCTCTGGAGGAGTCCAGTGCTGAGATAAGTCGAGACAGTGGAATTGTTTCCCAAAGTGCCAGCAGCTTGTCCATGGTGAGTGAAATCCTGAGCAGCGGTACGGTGTCGCAGAGCCCCAGTTTTGGAGCTGCGGCTAACGTTATCTCCCAGAGCCCCAGCCTTAACGAAGCAGCGCAGTCTGACCCAGCCGACCAGCATGAACCGGATCAGGACGATGAAGTCCTGAGAAACACCGCACTCAATTACTCTTCGTACGTCAGGGCGACCGCGGGAGAAGAGGTGTGTGCCATTAGCTTGCACAGGGAAGCCGCCACAGGCCACTTATTAGTTCAGCTGACTCCTTGGTGAAGCTAGTTGGCTAGTTCTTTGATTGACTGCAGTACCGCTATACGTCCTGACCAATGGCTGACCAGTGTGGTTGCTAAGCGACGCTGACAGGCTGTCCGAATGTTGACACATCCCATCAGTGAATAGCTAACTCGTTAACAAAAGTTTTTAGTCTTTGTTTTGCAACTTATCTGGTGTCTAGTCTTGGTAGCTAGTTTTCAGTTGACCACATAGCTTAAACTGAGATACAATTCGTTTTCTGCCAGCAGATCCTCTTCCACAAACGCACCTCCTATTGGGTTAATGTAAAGAGACTGGGTACTATTAAGAAATTGATTCATGAACCATCATAATGTTTACAGAGTTCTGAGAATATCAAAAGTTCTTAAAGTCAAAAGTTCTTAAAGTCAAAATACCCAAATCAAAGTGGTATAATGAGAGTGTTTTAGTGATTGCATTCATCATTCAATTCTGTTAAGTAAGATACTAGTACCTGTAAGAACTATAGCTCAATAAAAGTCACTCAGATGTAAGAATAATAAAAATGGAATAAGTGTTAAAAGTAAAACTCAGTTGGTCTTGAACAATCAGCTTAGGTCAAATGTACATTGGTACCAGCAGAAGTTGCCCAGATACTGGCTGATGGCTTATATTTGGCTTCTCAACTGGAATTATTGTCTTTCGGGGAAAGCAATAGTTGAAATTTTCACTCACAGTCTGATGTTCAGTTCTACATTTGTTGATCAAATACTTGAACTTTGATTATGAGATCCAGATGTAAAGTAGTGATTTTGGTATATGTTTTTCTTTGTTTTTCAGTTCAGTAATTATTAATTTCAGACACGTATCATGCATTTTTAGTGGAAAAGGGCGAGGATGATCTCAAATGATTCATCACCCATGAGCTTTTCCCTACAGTAAAGTGTACTCATTTAGTAAATCATTAAAAATCCCTGACTTATGAGTCAAAACACACTGGCTCATCCATGATGTATCAAGCCTTTTCGCACTACTCATAGTATGATTCCTGACTGCCATTCAGGGTTGTAGCTTTTCAGTGTAACAACAGTAAGCTGTTCAGGTCAGTTAGATGTAATTTTCAAACATAAATTGTCATCAGCTACCAACTTCAGACACTGGTAGCTAGATGTAGCTTGTGGAAGCAGTCGGTGTTTGTAGATCCTGAGTCACGTTTCCTACATTTTCTTGTGATAGGCCACTGACCAGCTTGTTGCTGTTAACTGGAAATGCATGATATGAGGTAAATTCTGGAGAAGTGAGCTAGCTGTGTCAGTAGGATACAAAGGGCCCTGTGTTATGGTCTTGCAGTTTTCCATCCACAATTTAAAGGAACTCTATTGAATTCGTGCAAAACTGGTGTGTGGACAGAAATAACTAAAAAATGTTCAGCTCAGTTCATCTGATGCACTGTCATTTTTAATTTCCACATTCTGTGTTGTTTGTGTAACAGTGTTTTTCCATAATTTTTCTTGTAGATATTATGCTTAGAGAAGAGCTTGGAAGAAATGCTGACGAGAGTAGACGAGTTTGTTGGAATGCTAGATATGGTAAGATACGTCAGGCTAACAGAGAGACTTTTTATAAGCATATTTTTTGCTCACAGTTTGTCACATTTGTTTGCAGATTCGTAATGATACCTCCCAGATAGTGAGTGAAAACCTACCTCAAATCCAACAAAAGTCTGAAGAAATGAGACAGATATACAGAAGAATTGATAAATTAGAGGTAAGTATTCAATGAACATTCCATTGAAAATATGAAGTGTTTGACAAGCTAACTATAGACATAGAAACATAAGAACCCAAGGTTTGGTACATCATTATAGGGTTATTATGGTATATACCAATTTATATATAAAATAATGTGGTTACAGTTAAAAAAAAAAAAAAAAAAGGACCTAAAAATGAACTGGCTCATATTAAGATGAATTAGGTGTGGCTCATCTGGTTAAAAGTTTGAGGCAGAATCATGAGTCATGATCTGAATCACAATTTGCTGTCCTTTTAAAAAATGTTAGTTGCAATGAAAATATAACTATTATGCACCACGCTTCTTGCTTTTTTGTTATTACACACTGATGAAAACATAATTAACATAATCTTAATCTCAAACTCATCTCATGCAACAATAAATTACTGCCTTATCTTAATCATTCCTTTTGTCCTGAATTTTTGTCAATAGATTGGCTTTAATAAGACTAGTTTTCATTCTTGTTGTGAAGTGATGTTTCAATGAATTTCAGTGCTATATTGTGTGGTTTTTGTCACTTTCTTCTGCAGGCCTTTGTTAAGATGGTGGCAGCCAATGTCAGTGCCATGGAGGGGCAGGTCACACTGGCAGAGGGCGAACTAGGAACACTACCAGGTGCTTTCAAGAAGATCCTGCGCACAATGAGCGTCCCAGGCTTTGTAAATGTGAGCGCCCCTTCAAGTACATGTCAGCTTACTTTTGTCTGTAACCTGATGCTGCTTTTTCTTTACATTTATTGGTGCTTTTACCTACGATCTACAAGCATAATTTTGAGTCTGTTCTTGCTGTTTCCAAGGCTTGAGCTGCTCAATAGTCTGTGGTTGTGAAATTTAGAAGTGCTCAAACTAGTGTTGTAGTACTTGAGTCCAGTCTGGGACTCAAGACCAGTCTCAAGACCACTTTCTGCTGTCTCAGTCTCATCTTGGACTTGACCCTTCAAGGACTTGGTCTTTACTTTGTCTTGGACCACAGTGGGAGAAGAAGGACTCGTAATTTAAGAGCAAGTCCTCACGCCCACAGATTTCCATTCCATTCTATTTCAGCAACTGGTGTAGTCCAGGGTATACCTACTTATTTTGCAGTCAGCAGTGTGTATACCTGCTTCTAATTCCCCCTGATGTGCACCATTCAGTGAGTGTTTATATCCAGACCGATGGAGAGGAGCGGTCTGACAGGGCCGAACTGGCTCCACTCTGCCTGCCAGATTCCGCTGTCCCAGGCTAGGCTGAGCTAAACTTGGTGCTGAGCTAACTTTACTTAAGAGCCGAGCCGTGCCATGCTAACCGTGACTGTGTGTGTGTGTGCCAGGTGAGGATGTGAGCCATGTGTCAAGGGATGATTTGAGTCTCTAGACAATGTCTACACATGCACGACTCACATCATCCAGAGACTCAAGTCGTCCCTTGACACTGACCACCTCTGGAACCTGAATGGACGCCTCCGGTGCCAGTGCCACCCTAGTTGATTGACAGGTCACTGCACATCTCGTTGAAAGATGCGCGATTATTGGAAATGTGAACTAGAAAGGCAGAATAAACATCTTTCAACTTAATGATGATTATCAGTGGCCCACCTACTTCCAAGTTTAATCCTAGAAAGTATACAAGGACCTGGTTGAAGAGCCATGGTGCTGCCTCCTCTGTGAGTTGTAGACAGTGCAGTGTGAGTGAAATCTTCTGCAGAACACAAATCTGTCCAGAATATACTGTAGTAAGAGCAAAGGTTAGAAACCCAGTACTCGGTTGAGAGTATATCATTGGTGATGTGCTGTAAATGCATATATTTTTGTTCTTTGGTAACTAAATATTGTTGATTTGTAACATATTGTTTTGTTGAATAATTTAGATTAACACGTTCAAAACAAAGAGTAGTCTAGCTTACTCTGTGGGCCTAACTGTTGATTGTTAACTGGGTTGATATTGAGTCATGGTTATGAAAACTGACTTGTTTTTGTGGTCTTGGTCTTGACCCGGTCTCAGCTCCTCAAAGACTCAGTCTTGACTTGGTCTCGACTGCATTTGAAAACCAATGGTCTTGGTCTCAACCTTTCAAAGACTCGGTCTTGACTCTTATCTCAACATAGGTGGTCGTCCCCATCACTAAGTGAAACACAACCTATCCTTGCAAAGACAAACTCCTATTGGCATTTAATAGTTTATGGCCTTCAACATCTCACCTTAGGTCTTAGTCCCTCCCACCAGAGAGGCAATCATAGGTGTTGAGTAGACTAGACTAAGTGCCATCCTTACCTTTGAGCTGTCATTTTTAATAAGAATCACTTATATCAGTTCATGTGTATTGACGATGAACTTCTGATTTATAATTCAGTTTGCAATGTGGCATAATGTATCAGCAAGTGATGTAAGGATGTCATGTTGTTTTTTTTATTAGACACAAGTTTGATCACCCTTTTGATCCTTTTGAGGACCTAGTGCTATATTAGTTTCATTTTTAAAGTCCTGGTCCTCCATGATTTGGATCATTCAAATGTGTGTCAAGCCTCTTTTATACGTCACGGGTCCAATCGTCAGAAAAAGGATGCAACTTCCTTCTTCTTCTATGTTAATTTAAGGGAATTGAGACATGCTTACAGCCATGGCACAAAGATTGATTTCTGGGTCACAGGCAGGGATCAGAGTGGGCAAAAAATATGGGAATGAGAAATAGATGTTTTTTTTTAATCCCCAGTCATGATCCTTACTTGATGCTGATTCACCGCTAATTGTGGAACCACACAGAACAAGGTCACATATATTCTGTCAACATTGCAGTCTTATCTTGTATCTGTGACAACTTTATTTTGAGGGTGTGGCAGGACTTAAAATCTAAATTTCTTTATACAAAATACAATTTAGTTGGTCAGTGAAAACACTTTTTTTTCCCACTTTTGTCAGTTGAATCAATCACAGATTTACATTTTAGAATGTTACAACTTTTGCAGAAATAAGGATTGTGCATTTTCATTTTTCTTTGCTACCTACAAAATTTCCAGTTTAGTTAATCAGTGATAATGAACACTTGTTAGATCACATCTGTTTTACCTTAAAATCATTCGTCTCTCCCTCCATAGAAACAGTCCAGCCCAAGAAGACCAGCAGCACCACATCAGCATCAAGAGGTTCCCAGTGTGTTCCGGACAGAAGATTACTTCACATCTTCGCAGCCAGAGCAGTGACGCACCACAAGATTCAACAGAAAACCTTGGTTCTAACCTCAGACTCCTGTTTGTGAAGGCGATGTTTACTGCCATCCATTGCAAGACGACCTGTTGGTGCAGTGGCCTCAACAAAGCAATAGTAATCTTTCTGAACACGTCACTGGAGGTCAAGTGTGTGAAGACACTCTGAGTTTTAGAGTCATTCTTGTGGCAGCAAAGAGCACTGGACTGTAGCAAAATGATCTTAAAAAGTGCCTGATGGGTCTTATTTCTGTCTGTTTTCACTATTTATGGAAGACAAAGACAAAAATGCGCAGTGTAAGATTTGTCACAAGCCATGAGAAGTGATGCCAACAGGACACTAAAGAAGGTACATAAGAGGAGTTGTAAAGATCAAACTAACTAACCCAGCTTTGTTTTTTTATAAGTGATATTCCTATTACTACTGTTTGTAACAACCTGCACGCTGTTTGGAAATAATCTCTAATGTTTTCGTCAGTCTCCCTCAGCAGCATCTACCCATTCTAGATCCAGATTTAATGTCTTCCATTTCAAAGTGGTCACTTTATCACTGGTCTGATGCTTCTGGACATGAATGACAGTTGACATCTCAGCATGTCTGTTTTGTTTTTTAAAAGCACACTGTAGATCAATTGTCTTGTCAGTTTATCTAATGAATCAAATTTACAGCCAGTGATTAAGCTGCACTTCAGTTTTCTTTTAATGGAAACACAGAGAATCTTGAAATGTAACCTTGGAAGACAAGTGTACCTTAGAGATGTGATGTGGCCCTCACGTTTCCAAAATGGTTCAATCGATAATGGACATTGCAGAGATTAATTTTTGATAAATCATTTGCCAAAAGTTTTTTAGTTTTAGGTTAATTTTTGTCACATTTTTAAGTAATCATTAAAGATTTATTTCAGACAAAGCTTCATTGCCATTGTGATTTTTTAAAAATTCTTATTCAGCACAGTAACTTTATGTGAGTTAAAGCTGCAGGAGCTGAAGTCATAGCATAACATAACATCAGAATTTAATCATTCACATTGTCCCTTTGCAGCTGTCTCTTCTCAATCCAACTATAAATATTCATGAACCTGAAAGTGTTTCATGCTGTTATGGAAAAGTGATTTCATTTTCCAAGCTTCTGTGTTTCTGTATGAGAAGACATTTTTTATTTTTATTTGTTTATTTGTCTCAAAGTTTGAGGTATAAAAAAAAAACTTGAAAGAAACAATAAAAGCAAGAAATCCATAATGCACCCATCAATGGTCATTAATCACAGAAAAAGTAAGGAAATACAGTAAATGTACATATGAATCAACTCATACACACAGTTTGAGAAGGGACAGAAAGAAGCAAAGGCTCATCTAGTCCTGCCCCTTCCTTACTTTTAGCATCAGATTCATAACCAAATATATTTCATCGGCTATAACACATTAAAATAGATAACAATGAATAACTAGTCACAGCACCTTTGTATTGGTTGTATCACCATTGCGCAGCCAATAAGGACTAAACTATGCAGGGTATAATACGTAAACCCTAAACTACATATAAACCCATCAAAAATATCTCCCATTACACATACCAGAATATGAAAGGGGTCTGATTACTCAATTTATTTGTATGAGTCGATCAACATTTGTGTGTATAAAGTATCAAGTTTATTCCATAACTTGATCCCACACACAGAAATGCACGTACTTATGGAATTGTGCGTACTGCTGGATAACTAAACTATGTTCTGTGTGATAACTATGTTCACCCCTTAGACTGTAGCGTTCATCTCTCATTTTGAGAATGTTTTGCAGAGTGCTAGGTAGTCTAACTAACATAGCTTTGTGTAGGACTCGCACTGTTCTAAAAGTAACTAAATCAAAAAATTTAAATAGTCGTAATATCAAAAATAGGGGATTGGTGTGGTCTTTGTAGCCCAAAAGATTAATGATCCTTACAACTCTTTTTTTGTAGTGTACAGATCTTTTATAAGTTAGATTTATTTGTATTACCCCAGACTTCAACACAATAAGACGGGTATGGCAGGATAATTGTGCAGTAAAGTATATGTGAAGCTTTTTGTGGTAATAAAATACTTGATCTTATTTTTTTTTTTATTCCTATACTCCTTGATATTTTAGAAGACACATATCATATGTATGGTTTCCAGGAAAGCTTGTGGTCAATCAAAATACCCATAAACTTGGTTTCATATACCCTTTCAATAGTTACCTGATTAATCATTAATTCCATCTCCATGTCATAATTTCTATTTCCAAATAACATATACTCTGTCTTACTTATATTTAGCAATAATTTATTTTTGTCAAACCAATTTCTAAGTTTATTCAGCTCATTCTGAGTCATTTGTAAAAGTTGCTGTAGGTCTTCTCCAGAACATAAAATATTTATGTCATCAGCAAGCACAATAAATTTAAATAGTACGTTAACTTATTGATGTGTGTTTATTAATCACAGCAACTTAATGCATCTTTTGTAATGATTGATTGTTTTTTTGTTTGTTTTTTTTTTTTTTACATTTATTAGAACAAATTCCTTGACATACAAGTCAGTGTCATACATGTTGAACAATTCTTGTCTGATACATATTTTCCTTACTCATACACATATGTGCAGGAAAAAACAGGAGGGAAAGAAAAAACAAAAATAAACAAACAAACAAAACAAGACAAAACACACACACACACACACAAACACCCCTTTACAGGTTAGTAACATATTTTCTTTGCCAGATAGGATTTAACAGGAGATCATCTTTCCAAATAAATGTCCATCCAGAGTTGCAGGCTTGTGGTTATATCTTCCATACAATCCACAGCTCTCAGTCTTTGGATCCACTGGTCCACATTGGGCGGGTGGGGTTTAAGCCAGTTTATAGTAATAATTTTATGAGCTAGTAATACAAGAACTCTAAGCATATATTGTTTTTTTTTACTCAATCCCTCTAAATTTACATTCCCTAAGATTATCTGGCGTAGTTGAAATTATATATTCAAAGCTAAAATGTCTTGTATTTCCTTCTGAATTTTGTCCCAATAAAGTCTCAGATTAGGGCAGTCCCAAAAAATATGTGAGAAATCCCCAATTAAACCACATCTTCTCCAGCAGAAAGGACTAACCTTGCTGTCAAAACTGGCTATTACCATAGGTGTTCTAAAAAAAAAAATCTCATTCTTAGCGTCCAACTAAATTCTTTCCGATTAGGGCTACTTAAACATTTGTGATAGGCTAACCAGGATTCCTCCCACTCCTCTTCTTCAATTATGACATTGGATTCTAATGATTGATTGTTTTTAGGCTGTTTTATTTGGGTAATTTATCTACACAGCTTGGCCAAAAAGGCTCCTACAGTAACACATTTGTTGAACCTCCTTATGGTTTGATTATGGCACACATTTGCATCCAGTTGCATCCTCCCAATAAGTTTATGCAACATCATATTCTGTATTTCTGTCCAAAGTTGCTTTCATTTTTGGCCAAAATCTTGTATTGATGTTAGAAGAGTTAGATGACCGTGACTCTCTTTGGGGTTTAGGTCTGGACTCTGTAGGGGCCAATCCATGTGTGAAAATGAAACACTCTTGAAACACTGAAAGTCAGACCCAAAAAAAGTAAACACTCTGAAACATCGTTTCACAATTTGAGCCTGATGATCATGTCATCTTGGAATGTAAATGTATCATCAATCCAATCCATATTTATTTATAGAGCACAAATTTAAACAACCACAAAGGTTTCCAAAGTGCTGTACAGTAAAGACAATAAAACATAATAAAAAGCTAAAAATACTAAGATAAAAACACAGTGAAACATGACAGACAGACCGACCGACCGACCGACCGACCGACCGACAGACAGACAGACAGACAGACAGACAGACAGACAGACAGACAGACAGACAGA
>JAPTMW010000003.1:5019663-5034342 GCA_029822955.1 Ostorhinchus angustatus
GTCAGTATTTGATGTAAGTGTGGCCATATTCCTACATGCGGCTGATGTGCCTGAAGTCCAAGACAGGAGTCTGCTGAGTTGTGTTTAAAGCCTCAGAGCAGGTTTTATTAATAGAGATTTCTCCCTCCAGTCAGATTAGATTAGCCACTCCTCCGTTAGCATACGGTGGCTGGCAATGATAGCTAACAGCTAGTGTTTTCGCGATTTGAAAGATGGCTGGGGACTTGAGGGGTTTTGCGTTAGAGAAAGCCGAACTGATTTCCAGTCGTCTAAAAGAGCTCCTGTCTTCCGGAGAAGGTTATGTCCGCGCTCATTTCGGGGTAGACCTGGGTCTGAAGCCCGAGCTCTACCCCACGTCAGTCGTCCTGTCCTCGGCCGCCGTGGGTCTGCTGCTGCTGCTGGTTCTGTCCTGGGCCGCCGTCTGTAGCGGTCTGTTTGTCGGGAAAAAGCGGGGATCCCCGGTCACTCAAGGCAGCGTCGAGCCTGACAAGGCCCATTTTACGAAGACCGTTAAACCAGAGGAACAGAAGAAGAGGAACAAAAAGAAAGCCGCTGAAAAGGTATGCTACGCAGCGTAAAGGCGCTGCTGAATCACAGCGGGACAATGAAAACAAGTGCATGTAGAGTCAGTGTGTATCCAAAACAAACGGTGCCTCACATATTATGATTAAGAAACAGCTCATTTCTGCCAGGTTAACAAGATGTGAAATTACAGTTATTTTAACGATAGCTATGTCACACATAACAATGACGCAACCAGCGCTAGCATTATATCGAACTAAAGATTTCATAGAACTCAAAATGTCCAGGGACAAAACTGTGACCCACTTCCAAAACGACATAAATAAACACGAATTACAGTGCTGTGTTTACCAACCGATAAGAGCTGTACGCACATATTTACTGTAAACACAAAAGAATGTTAGCTTTTGCTAGTCACAACATTAGCTGAGACTGGAAGTCTGACCAGATACCACCTGAAACATGAACTGTTTCTGTATTGAGAGCAGTGAAGATAAAGCTCTATCATCGGTTATTATGTTATCATAGGATTGTTTCTCACATCTGCCTACATTTCGTAATAGCGCTGAAGTGTTGCCTTTCAGCCAAATGGCTAATATTAAAATCTCCACCATTCAACTAGGTTACATTTCATATCAAATTGTATCCCTGTCTTTTTTAAGTTTAGACAATTGTAACTAGTTATATTAACATATATGTTATATGGTTCATGAAATAATCACCATGTCGTTCATCTTCATTGTATTTAGTTCAATTAAACTAAATTAAGAATTTATGTTTACATGGGAAATTATGATTAAAGTGTGGGGCAAATTTGCATCCATATTTTTCATCCTCATTGACAGGTATGATGGAAACATTAGTGACTCTTTAAAGTTAATGTTTGTCTTTTTCCTCAGAAGAACCAGTCTAATGGACAACCGGTGACAGTAGCGCTAGAGGAAGTTAAAGAGGCTGAGACAGTTTCCAAACAGTCCCCCAAGGTCCAAACCGAGAAGGTATGTTAGAGCAGCTGCAAAAAAAAAAGTGGATATGAAACTGTTTATTTACTGGACAAAGTGGTAGCTGTGTTTTCTCACTTATATTTTGAGTTTTAAGAGAGTAGGTGTTATTGGTACTGCTAAATGTTTTTGTTTTTTGTATTCCCAGGTGCATGATGTGCAGGCCCCGGCCCAAGTGAAAAAGAACAAAAAGAAAACAAAGACAGATGTGAAACCGGTCCAACAAGCAACTGCAAGTGAGGGGAAAGAACCTGACGATGGTAAGATTCATTTATTGCTGGGAAATTACATAACTTCCCCATTTCATCTTCTCTCCATGTTGAGTGTTTCACTTTGACTTTTAAAACCTACATAGTGTAATACCTGTCTGTCATCCTGGTGCATGTATCAGCCTACCTGAATATTGTTCCTTGTTTTATACTTCTTTTTTTCCGCAAGGTGCATGGGAGACCAAAGTCAGTAACCGAGAGAAGAGGCAGCAGCGTAGGAAGGAGAAGGGCCCAGAGGATTCTGGTGGCCCAGGATTTGTGGAGGTCCCCAAGACCCATGTGGAGGCCCCTGTTGTCACGGCATTCACCAACACTAAGAAGAACAGAGGAAACCATGGTGTGTAGTGAATATCAGGATGTACAGCCTCAAAGTCTGAGCTTACTATTAAAATATGGATAAAAAATATTGTTTATTTCGAAAAAGCCTATTTCCCATCAAATGTAACATGTAATAAACATACCTTTACCATGTACAATATATTATGATGTGACTAGTTCTCTCGTGATCAAACAAGAATTATCTTACAATAATGCATGTTTCTCAAGTATTTAATCTGCACTGGTTGTTTCAGAGTCCCAGAATCCGAGATCAACTGGCAAGGGGGATGCAGGAAGTGGAGCTGGTAAGGACAAAGCTGAACCATTACTTTGTTTAACTGGGATTGGAGGACAATTGAGAATTTAGGTCTTGCGTACCTTATTGTCCTGAGTAAAAAATGCTATATCTATGCCAAGATGATGTATCATATTCAGAGGTGGTCTGGGATGTATTTCAGGGATTTCATTGTAAGACGTTGGTGCAGTAGCCACAAAGAGATTTTGGACACCATGAAACACCTGAAATACTGAACCAAGGCTTGTGGGTTTTTTTTGCTTCCAATTGTATACTATTGATCTGGTTAGTTTTGCTGCAACAGTGCAAAGCTGGGAATATACTACTAGGTCCTGTCATCGTCATCTACATGTGCTGCTCTTTGGCTTAGATCACACTGAAAGGTGTTGAAGTCTAGATCAAACAAAGTACAAGTGATAGTGCCATAAAGTATAGGTCAGACCAGAGAGAAAACAAATGGAATCGTCTAAGATGTCAATTGACATTTAAGGTATATTGATTGATTCACAATATCATCTCACACAGTGACTAGCAGGCGAGGAAAAATACCTTACAAGCTGCCAGCGTCCTTTAACCTGACAGTGTATTATATTAAAATATATTTTATAAATTCAGTTTGTTCAAGTTTAAGTGAAAGTTTGTGCTATGTTTAGGATGTGTTTATATATATATATATATATATATATATATAGACACGCACACATATATTTGAACATATGTACTGAGTATGGGCTGGAGGTCCCAGGGTCCAGATGGGAGACCTCCCTGAAGGTGATAGAGAACAAGCAGGCCAAGATCCTATGGGACTTCCAGATCTAGACTGACAAGATGGTGGTGGCCAATCAGCCTGACATCGTGGTGGTGGATAAACATCAGAAGATAGTAGTGGTGATAGATGTAGCAATCCCAAGTGATAGCAACATCAGAAAGAAAGAACACGAGAAGGTGGAGAAATGCCAAGGGCTGAAAGAGGAGATGGAGAAAATATGGGGTGTGAAGGCCACAGTGGTCCCAGTAGTGATTGGGGCACTGGGGGCAGTGACCCCCAAGCTGAGTAGATGGCTCCAGCAGATACCAGGAACAACATCAGAGATGAGAGATGAGATGAGTGCATAGAACCCTCAGACTCCCAGGCATCTGGTAGAGGACCCGCGTCTGAAGGAGACACCGTCCAGGTGGGTGAGGAAAAGATATATATATATATATAAATTTTGGAGAGGAATTGTAATACTAGATGTGCATGGACATCCTGAGAGCTGAACACACTGGATCGTGAAAAACATGTTAATGCCATCCTAATGTAATGCATCCTCGATTTTCTATTTTGTCAACTACACATTAGTTTAGTTACACATTAATTTAGAAAGTTTCTTCAAAGATCTGACTACACCAGTATCTGCATTTCATGTTAATACAAAAACATTACATAAACATAAGCTACATAGTTCAGTAGTGCAGTACAAGTAGTTGTGTGAATATTCTCTGGTCTCACAATTTGATTTGATTTTGGTGTCCACATCACTGTGCATCTTTGTATCTCTATACCCCTACTAAGCAGCACTTTTTAATATTAAGGTTCTCATCTCATCTTTCCACTTGACTGTTACACTGCCACTGTAATTAAGAATTCTGTCTGAGTCTCTGTTGTTTTTGTGTGTGTCCTCAGTGGCCTCCAATTGGAGAGAGGAGCCTTCAGTCAACGGAGGAGGTTGGACTGATATTTCCTTAAAGATCCCAGGTCAGATAGGTGCCATGGAGGGGACAAAGTGGACAACCATCCCAACTTCTACACATTATAGGACCCAACCCGAACCCAAGTCTTGGGCACAGGAAACGCAAGGTATGGCATGCTGAAAGTGAAAAATTATTTAATGGACTTTATTCAATTTAATTTATGTGTCTTTTTTTATTTCAAAATTTCCCAGTGTTTAAGACCAGAATGCTGCAATTCTGACTGAACAAAAATCACTGCCAGTTATTTTACACATCATGTGCATCATTGTGAGCCTTGAAAACCAATCGCTAAAAATACAGTTAAAATACCAGATTGAAGCAGTACTGATAAGAGTAGTATCAATAAAATCTTAATGATGCCCATCCCTATCCTTAATGTTTGTTTTGATGCTATAAAGAAAAAATAAATAAAGAAAAAAAGAGACATAAAATTTTGTATATTTGAATACATAATGGCCTCTAAATCTTCTGTACATGAGCCTCTACTGAACCAGACTCAACAAAAGTACACATTCTCTGTACGCTTGTAGAAATGTAGACAGCAGTGTAACAGAAAGACCCTAATGGATGTAGACCCACCATTTCCACGTCTTGTGAAAAAGTACTCAAAGTATAAAGTAAAAAGTAGCAATATGCATGTTTGTTGTCTACTTTTTGTCGCACTAATTCATAATGAACCAAATAAGAACTAAGTCGTGAAATGACAGACTTTAGGTGTGTTTTTGTCTTGACCTGTACAAGTACAGATACCTCCAAACTTATACTTAGTTACTTCCTCCCTTCAAACTGGCACTTGCTGCACAAAAAGATTTGTTCACTTCATATCAGGTAGATCTGACCGTTATGGAACCAACTGTTTTTATGAAGTAACTGTTTATAAAGAGAATTGAATCACTTGTCCCATAGGACTCCATTCAAACAGAACAGACTCTGTTGTTGTCTTGATCTTGTTGACCTGATTCTTCTGTCCGTGCTCCTGACCCTGGTACTGATGATAATGTGGAGGTGATCCCAGAGTGCCTTCAATGGCAGCTCCTAATGTGTGCTATGCACTAATGGGATTTCTAATGCTATTGTTACTGTGTGTATTAGGATGGGTAAAATATAATGCAGAGACCAAATTTCCCTACAGGAATAATAGTTACTTAATTTTAACTTTGAACCATAACCTTTAAAGGAAGATATCTGTTGATGTTTAGCTGAGCTGCCTTTTTTTTTTTGTAATGATTTTTTGCCAACATTGTTTCTGTATTCCCAGCAGCAGCGTGGAGTGGCATCAATGGCAGAATGAAAAATAACCTCAGCCCTGTGTCTTTCTCCATGTTGGGACTGAACACTACAGGTTGGCACTTTGATGGCTCATTTAGCTTTGTGTTTAGTGTGAACATTTTTTCAACGTTTTTTTTTTTGTGTTCATCTCCTTCAGTGTCTCAATTATCTTCTCTCTGTCTCAGACCCAGCATCAAATTCGATTGACCTGCAGTGGACGAATCGCCAAGATGTTGACGATGAATGGTCTGGATTCAGTAAGTGGAAATTAAACTCTGAAAAATCTCATCTGGAGATTGTAAAAAAGAAACATCTAAAGTAATCCAACTTGGGGGCTGTGAGAGTTAATGTCCTGGTGATGTGATGTTTTTGTTGATCTTTTTTTAGATGGAATGGCTGCGGTGGACCCCAGCTCTGACTGGAATGCCCCGATAGAGCACTGGGGAAACTACGAGGAGCCACCTGTGTTGGCGACAGCAGCCCCTCTACCAAAAGAACAACCAGGATTCAACAAGGTATCGCTCAAGCTCCAAAAGCCAGATCATCATTGGTTCAGTGAGTCTTCAGAGCTGTTCCCCAAATATCAGGTTGAGATTTCTTTATTAGTACCTGTAGGTAAATGGACTTTGCTGTACACAAGATACTTCTTATCTTCTTATCTGTATAATTCTTAACCAACACTAAACATTTATTTCTTTATTTCTGTTTTACATAGCACAAAACTAAAAACAATTTTAAAAAGCAAGCTGGGGTGTTCAACTTTAGAAAAATATAAAAGTAAAAGAATAACTGTGGCCTCAAAGCCACAAACTCAGACTTAACATTGTTTAGTAGCTTTTAAGTTGTAAAACATTGAATGAAATGTATTTTAAATTCAAGTGAATGCAGCCTAAACATGCATAAATACATATACACACGTGTGTGTGTGTGTGTGTGTGTATATATATATATATATATATACATGCACACACACACAAATTTATTTATAAGTAGATTCATACCATAATTGTCAAAAAATTCAGTCAGATTTATTAAATATTAATTTAGATTAGCACCTGGATATACTTTTGCCAATTTACTAAAGTCAAAGAATTTTGGCAGTTTTAACATTTGTTTGTTGTTCTTTTTTAGAAATTAAATCTGATCAGTAATAAAGAAATGTAATTCATCAATACTGTATGTGATTTTTACAGTAACAACTTTTTAATTGTAAAGTATCATATTTTATTTACTTTTCAAATCTTTCAAAAATTTAAGAAAAAGAGATACATTTTCTTTCTCTTTCAGTATTAAAATTGATATATAGGTGGATTTTCCCTCTGAAGTTGTGAAGAGTCCAGTAGATGTTTACAAAATGTTTAATTGAATGAAAATTTATTAAAACTATATTCAGCATATTTTTTTGAAGTAAATGTTAATTTATTAATTGACTAAACATGAATTCAACCCACTCACATTTTTCCTGTGAAATAATAATACCTATTCTTCCTAATTTGCAACTAAAACTAAGTGAACTAAGGGATTTGTTATTTGTTATGTTATGTTATGGTAGTTGTCAGAAGATGAGAAGGACGGTGAGGATCCTGCTGGTGGAGCCGCCAAATCCAAGAAGAAAAGGAGGAAGAAAAAAAAAGCGGACGAAGAGGCTGCATCTGTGTCTCAGGTAGATCAAATACCCTCCAAATGCCATTTCAGTTCCATGTCATCATATCTTTGTCATATCGATACTAAAATGTTTTTCCTGTTAACTGTTTCTTTTTTAAAATTTTAGACGTTGACAGCAGCATCCCTGATAAATACAGGACCTAAACGGCAAGAGCTTCCAACAGCCCAAAAGCAGAATCCCAGCATATCCTCCTCTCAGAGTATGTTTCAACAGATCTGAGCCTGAATGTGGTACATGTACAAGTCCAGCCCTTCCGCAGTGCTACATAAGACATTATTTGAGAAGAAATATGTATAGAAGTCAAATGTTAGATACAAATGAGCTTTTGATCACATTACATCACATGCCTTGAATTACACATGATTTTTGTTCATTTAAAATATTTTGCAAGTCAGGAAAGTCACTATTTATTGTAAAACTGTTAGGGCCAATACCTTGATCAAGGTTAGAAGAGAATATTGATGTTTTTGGTGGTAGGGGAAACCCACTTCCTGCTTGAACCGGGAATCAGACCCAGACCCATCTAGCTATGAATCATTCTTAAAGTAACCTCTCTGTTAGAGCTGCTGATTAAGTTTCTGCAGATCAAACATGACCAAACTTGTAGGTATTTTCATGTCTTTTTATACATCTGCAGTCGCTCTCAGAGTAAGATGAAATATGTCGAGGTGGTCCCCTTTTTGCTGACATATCAGATGAGAGATGTAGTCCACTGAGTTCTTTCACACTTACCTAAATGGCACCACTATCTTTACAGAAAAGTGTGACTTGACTATGACTTAAAACTGTATGTTTGGTGTAATTCAAGCCGAATCAAAAAATTGTCTCTCACCACTGACTTGTGTTCATATTCTTTTGAGGTAAGGTCACACGTGACACAGCAGAAGGGATGGGACTTCCCCTCTCTATAACCCTGCTTTTTTTCATAACTCACCTTTAGTCACACTAGTAATGGAAACACCTTTTTGTTTTCTGTGGAACATCTTTGCAGAGAAGTGCGAGCAGATGGCGGAGCCTCCGAAGCCCTCCCAAAAACAAAAGGTCCGAAGGGAAACATGAAGTCATGTCACAGGTCCACACAGAGCATATGCAAAATGATTGTTAAACGTGTCACATGCAATAATTACCAGGTACAGAGTTTTCTTTGTTACATTAACAGTTTATCAGTTATCAAAACAAACAGAAAACAAGCAGTGGATATGAAGTGCTTGGTTGAATATAGTGATGAAATGTGGTCCTATGGACTCAAATCTTAACAAATTTGCACTATTTGCTACATTGCAAAAAAGAGCGGAGTTTCAGGAGAGCTTTTCATGCAGTGGAGGTACATTTTTGTAAATCTTTTTTATGACATCAAAATGTTTTTTTTCCCCATTAAGAGTGTATGTTTATCATTATCCCAAAATTCTAAGACAGGTTTTATTTTTCTTATTTAGGTTATGATAGAAGCATTATGTGTGTGTGTTTTGTTTTTTTGTTTTGCTCCCCTGAATGTTGCACTTAGTTTTGTTGTCATGCTCCTGCTGCTGCCTCTTATATCCAGTACAATGTCGTGGAGCTAGAACAGGAACTGTATGTGAGTATTTCTAACTGGTTTAAAAGATTTGTGGTTTAGATTGTTTTGACTTGCATTTGAAAAAGAAACTGCAACACCCAAAGTGGTTGTAAGATGATGCATTTGATCAATTGGTTAACTTATAATCAAAATATTTCAACAATGCACTGTACTTCATCTGAAAAATAGATGACTAACCACATAGCGTGCTATGTAAAATGGGACATTTTTGCCTCAAGTGAAAAAATGAAAGAGTTACTATACTGTTATGTGCCTCCCTCTCGTATTAGACATTTTGAAAAATTTGTCTCTTAAAAATCTGATTTTATCTTGATACAATGAGTCCATGGTTACAACAATTGGACAATTACCATAATTAGAAGACAGAACAGAGGACAAAACTTAGAATTATGGTATTGGCCCCTGCTAGAATATGCATGCTCTGGCCATCTTTGTCATCTCAGTCAGTCTTAGTCAGTTAAAGCAGTTGTTACATATTTTATATCCATAACCAGCTAAAACTTGTTTGGCATTTGGACATTTAGGAAATGGGCAGATTTGTACTGGCATTATAACAAAAATTATATGAAGAATACACTAATATTATTGGAAGGTCTACAGTGTCTGTTTAACACCCAGCCCTTACTCCGATAAAAGACAAAAAGAAAAGGGACAATATCTGTTCGTAAATAAACTTCTGCATCAGTGTAAACAGGGCATTAGACTGAAGACCAAAAAGTGTCTGAAATTACCTGACGTCTCCTTATACTTGAAACATTAACCCGTCTTCCTCCTTGTTATGAAAGGATGCCTTCTGTAGAGGTATGCTATTGATTATTTTTCCCAAAGTGATTCTAATCACTAATTTGGCCAAATTAGTTTTACTTGAGTCAATTGGTGTTTTCCAAAGATGGTCTTTTTAGTAGAAAGTCAAAATGACTAAAGAAACACTCACTACTCAATACAGTCGTGTATTTTGCTCCTTTATGAGGACTGGCAGCTGTGATCAGGTTGAGTTTCATGGCAGTTATAAGAGAAAAGTAAAACAACTTGGTCATAGACATGCAATTCTTTTAGATGGAAAAAAAATGCATTCAAAACCAGAGCTGAATTTGGAGTTTGGGCAATAGGAGCTGATGTTGGTTTTGAGGGTGCAGTAGCGGATACAAAACACCAGGAGGCACTGTAAGTGAAGTTAAAAAGTAGTGGGATATTTTTGTGATGCAGTAGCATTACTATTAAGTATTGTCCCTCTACGTTTATCAGTCTTGAGTATGTTTTATCTCTTATCTGACAAGAATGTGCATTGATTTTGGAGTTTTAGAGCCTTGTATAGTCCCTTCTGCACTCATGATTTTGAATATGTTCCTTCCAATATTTGTGCTAGAAAAAGCCATGCCATATCTACAGATTGTAAGGGCTTTTTCCACCTCTGTGATTGCACTGTGCAAAAGGATGTATTTAGTTCCTGTTGATGATGATGAAATGTTTTGTTGTTTTCCTACTTTTTTTTTCTTTTACAGAATATGAAATGTATACATTATTAGGGGGTTGTAACTGACTTCCAAGATTTATGATTGAGAGGATGTTTTTTGACCAGAAATCGAGAAGACATACACAGAGATATGATATGCAGCAGCTTTAATCCCACTTCTGAGTTTGAAACAACAGATACACACATACAAAAGGAATTGAATTCCATTGCCTTAACTTGTAGTTGTATAGAAAGTGCATCTGCATCCTTTTTATAGTTTCCATCTAATTGCAAGTTTTGATGTCAAATTGATTTTATTTGCATGACTTTAATGATAGTACTTGTGTACATGAAATGAACTGAACAATCTATTGCTTTAATTATTAGTACTTTGTCCTGAAGTACCACTCAGTGTAAATACAGTAATAGCTTTTTTTAGGGATACAAATTGCAACTATTCTGTGGGCATCCAGTTTAGCAGACATTACCACAGCTGTGTTTTTGGTGGGCTTTTGATTCTGTATTTTAAAGCCTTAGTGCAGTATGGTGTTAATGGAGTGATGGTGGTGGTGGTATATTCTCTTTGCCCATAGTTGTTGGTAGGCCTGATAGATCATAAATAGCAAAATGATATGTCGCTGTGGCTGTGAGGCTCTTTAATGTTCTGTTTTTACTAATGATTAACATGATTTAATCAATGTATTTATATACTTGTCTCTAGGAAATGGTTTTGTGAATGATTTTGTGTATTGAGAAGATACAAATGACATTTCTATGTTTGTTTGGTAAAGATAAAAAAATAAAATAAAAACTAATGCTTGATATCAACTTTTGCAGGGGTGAATTTTTAATTTTAAGGGAAGCTGTGGTTTGTATCTTTCTAAAAGTTGTAAAAATAAATAAATAAATACATGCAATAAAGTTTGCTTTTCTTTTTCCCTTACAAAGCAGGTCTGGGTAGGCAGATAACTGGGTCTTGAAAGGAGCCATTTAGATTTCTGTCCATTTACTATGCACCTATATGGTCACTATCATCAGTTAGTCCACCAGATCCCACTGGACCTATCTGAACCACCAGACCCATTCTTTGCTGGATACACAATTACAGTAGTTCTAAGAGCATGCCAAAACACAGCAGTCTGTTTACCAGTATCTCCAAGTTTTCTTTTTTTTTTTGTTTTGTTTTCTCCCCCCAGTCTAACATAAGCTAACAAACTAAGCAGCATTTGCCGGTTCAGTCAAACAGGAAAATTATTACAATAACTTAAAAAATCTTTTCAGGGCGTTTTAGAAAATATTCCTGCATACATCTTCAGTTGATTTGAGAGAACAGCAGGTTTTTTGGGTTTTATTTAGAAGTCTTTGCCCTCTTTTGGCTTATGATATGTTTACTTTAACACTTATCCCAATCTGGGTTTAATCTAATGATTCAGTATATGCTACAGTCTGAAACTGTGTCAGTGGCGATGCCTGTGATAGGTCCTGGTTCCAGTGATCCTCCTGAGGCCAAAGCGCTGTCCCAGCCAATGTGGTGGAGCAGTCGCGTGGCATGCTTAGAGCCTGACCTCCTTCAGCCTGTGACCTCTGCTCTGCCCTATCCCTTATCTCACCGTTCATTTAGGATTTAGCAGTTTATAATCTCTCACAATCTCTGGCTCACTGTTCATTCACCTTCACTTCTCATATGGATATCACTTTTTCTTCTTTTATTCATTCTTTCTGGGGAAGTTTGCTGTGCTTCCTGTTTGTATGCGTGAAAGACAGATATATTACTAGTGAAGGTCACCATCTAATGGATGGTACAGCAGTTGCTAAGACCCCTGCTAATAGGGTTTTAATAAAAGCTCCATCTGAATTCCCCAAGTGTCAAATGCAGCCTTCAAAGTGTATTGAGGAGCAAAGTTCAACATTTGACAACTACCAAATTTATTCCAAACTACCTCAGCCTTCCACTTGCACTCATTAAATCAAAACTCTCTTTACGTTTATTTAAATACTTCTCTTGAATCATTTCAGCTGCTATTGTGTAATGGTAAATCTTAAGAGTAGATTACAAAGTGCACAGTGAAATGTGTGAGTGTGTGTGTTGTTTTTTTTTTTTTGTCTTCCATCAGTTGTGTTTTAACATTTACAAGGTAGAAGGCTGGTCTGTGTTAAGCCACAGCAGAGGAAGAAAATCCCCCTAAAGTAGCAATGACGCGGTCCGCCCACCAGAGCTTAGGCCTTTTTCATTCAGGATGTTTGTGCAGACAGAAAAATAGTGGTATAAAAGGAATTATAGATTCTTTTTTTATCCACACCGGAAAAATCTTATTGTACATGTCTAGCTATTATCTGTTTTATTTTTAGACTTAAAGACACTCTTCCAACAAAAGTGCTGTTGTGGGGACATCATGTCAACAGGTCAACAGTAACAATATTTGTGACTTATATGGTTTGTCTCATTTCAAAATGTTAGCATTTGTCAAATCCTGTTCCACTGTTGCATTAGGGACAACAAAAATAAATGCTTCCACTTGCAGATATTACTAACATGTTAAAGGCTGTATTTTAATGTACATGACATAAAGACCATGTGTTGTATCTCCTTCAATGTAATACAATTATTTGTTATTTTTGCAAGGATAAAATAAGTAAATGTAATATTGGTCTTTTACTGTGTTTGGTTAAAAAATAAGTTAACAAATGAAACAAAGCTCTGGTTGGAGGGAGCCCTTACATTTGATATATATATAAAAAAAAAGGATTCCTTCAACCCACATTATTAACATGACTCACATTGTGCCCTCATTTACATATAAAATTGTTTTATTTTTGTGTGGTAAAACAGAGGCACAATAAAGCTATGATGAATGTACTTACTCAAGTTCAAATTTGAGATTTGCACTGTACTATACATCATTCCCTTTACTCCATCCCATTTTTCTGACATCTTTAGTTACTTTCCAGATCACAGTTCTTCATCCCCTTCATTTTCAAATGTATTGATTCTAATGTACTTATACATAAAATATAAAGTGAATACATATGAAATGAAGGATGAAGTTTTCTGTAATGAGTTCATACTGCTCTCCTCCAGCGTGAACTAAACATGCTGGAGGAAAATGGAAAATGCATTTTCATCGAGCTAAAGACAACTGAGTTTTAATATTTTTCATTTTCTGAACCCATGAGAGTTTGGCATTCCAAGGGAAATGAAAGTGTCTGATTTCAGGACAGTTTGCAGTTCATTGCATTTCATGGGTATTTGCTCTTCAAAGCTGTCATTTGTGATTAAACATAATGCACTTTGGTAAACCTTATTTAACCCATAAAGATCCAAACATCCACGGTGACCAAAACCATCTACTGATCTATAATGTTTAATACCTGTTGATCCATAAATCCTATCAATACATGTAAATAATTGGTGTGAAATGAAGTTTGTCGTCTTTTCATGGTCATCAGATATGAGCCATTTGGACGTTCAGAGGCTCTGTTGTTACGGTGGATACACTGTCATCTGCTACAACATTGATTCACCAGTAAAACCCATGGAGTTGGATCAATGACAGTGGATGGACACACTGGATTTATATTCAGTTAATGATAGATTTTGCTGAAAAAATCACTTTTCTCTATTTTTTATATCATATTCCTCAACTTTACTCACAGCGTTTAAAAACTTCTACATGATTAGAAAATTAAATGTAGGAAAATACCTGATTTTCACAGAAAAAACACAAAATCTATAAGATTATATAAATAGTGATGCATCACTTTGGGACGTTTTTTTTTTATTATTATTATTTATTTTTTTATTTTACCTTTATTTAACCAGGAAAAAAGATCCCATTGAGGTTAAGAACCTCATTTTCAAGGGAGTCCTGGCCAAGAGGCAGCATGAAATACAACACACAGTTACAAGGTACAAAAATGTACAGGACAAGTCAAACTATGAAAAACAAGTGCAAGTTGTTGAGTTAGTCTCTAGCACTTTGAGTTTAGATTTAAAAGCATTTAAGGAGATCAATTAAGTCAGTTTCCAGTCTTTTAAAAGGTTGAATATAGAGAAAAATGTATTTGGGAACTGACACAAAAGTAGTACTGAGTCTTTATGGGTTAACTGGTGTAGTTTAGAAGGAAATAAAGTATCTCAGTGATCAGTAATAGACATGAATGTTTATTGGGCAATAACTTTGTGATACTTCTTCTTTATCATTCATTCATTCATTCATTCATTATCTGAACCCGCTTTATCCTCACTAGAGTCACGGGGGTCGCTTGGAGCCTATCCCAGCTACATAGGGCGAAGGCAGGGTACACCCTGGACATGTCACCACTTCATCGCAGGGCTGACATATAGAGACAAACTATCACTCTCACATTCACGCCTATGGGCAATTTTAGATTAACCAATTAACCTGTATGTCCATGTCTTTGGATGGTGGGAGGAAGCCGGAGTACCCGGAGAGAACCCACGCAGACAAAAAGCCTATTTTTATTTTTAAACCAGGCAGTGAGTATGATTTTTAAAGGAAAAATTGCTGACAAGCTATATGCCCAGATATTTAGGTTACATAGTCGGTGTCATGGA
>JAPTMW010000003.1:5100447-5110688 GCA_029822955.1 Ostorhinchus angustatus
CAGGTAGAGTTTCAGAAAAGTTGGGAGAATTTGGTCTAAAGTTAAGGTCTTGTTAAGGACTGTAAAAAAAAAAAAAAGCTCATAAATTCCAAGGGCATCATACCATCTTCTTTTCCACCACTCATTCAAAAAGTCTGCTGGAGGAAGGAAAAGCTGCACACTGCATCTGCACTAAAGTCTGTTAAAGTGTGTTAATAAGACAGATCATTGTGTTTCTAGAGTCCCTGTTTGGGGTTTTCACATCTAAAACAGGCTTTAAGTCAGGCTCCAGTCGCAGCCTTTGTGATACATGTCCTGTGTTCTGTGCAGGATAGCGGAGGAAGTCGTCGCTCCTGGCTGTGTTAAAGCACGGGGCCAGTAAATAGTGATTCAGATTCAGATTGCATGTAACAGGCTACAGTCTGCGACTCATTTTTTCCGACCACTTCAGGCAGAAGAGGAAACGCAGCAGCTCGACTCAACCCTTTGTTGCCGGGGTTTCTCTGTAAGGTAAGATTATATCCATTATACACAAAGCACAAGTGAAAGGACTGAACAAATCTGGAAGAAGTGAGGAAGTTTAAGAGTTAGATTAAGTTCTTGCAGGACTTGCAGACTTTAATTACCAGCCGCGATCGGGGACTTTTCCTCTTCTTTTTAAACATATATTTTCCGATTTTTAGCTTGTAAGTACATATGAAGCAGAATGAAATTACCCTTGGATGAAGTGTGACTAAAACCTACTGATATTTTATTGAAAAATGCACGTTGTATTATATTGAAGCATAATGAAAGCCGCTTAGAATCAGAAAACGTTCTTAATGCCCGACGGACAATAATGAAGGTTGTATTGTAACGTGGTACACACGTTCAACAGAAATACATGAATGTCATGAGCGCAGGTTTTGGGTGGACACTTTTTTTTTGCATTTTTCTATGCATCAACTTGTGTCTTTTCTGTTACCTTAATTCACAGTGGAAATGTCTGTATTTTTATAGAGAAAAAAAACCTAAATTCTGGGGGGGGGGGATAAAATGAAATAATAAAATAAAATGAAATGAAATGAAATGAAATGAAATGAAATGAAATAAAAATAAAATAGAAAATGCTAGATTTAATTGGACCATAATAGGCTTTGAGGAACAGTCCAACTTGTTTCATTTAATGTTCAAACATACAGTAAACAGGCAGGATTTAGTCCTCTGGCTTCTGTTGAAACTTGTCCTCAGATATAACCTCTGTGCAAATAGCATCTATTTGAATCAAAGATTAATAAGTTCATTTCAATTAATGATATATTTTGACAAAAGTTTCTATTTTCTGCAAATTTACGGAGTCTATAACACATTTACACATTAAACTCTATACATATATTTAATACTATACTTTATGCAATAATGCACTAGATATATTATACACAGCTTAACTAAAAAATAGTGATGACCATATGACCTTTTTCCATTGAAACACAGTCCAATACCTACACTCTCTATCAAACTGATGGATGTTTAAGAAATGAGAGGCTACTCAGTGCATCAGTTACAATTAAAGAACTTGTGTCCACATGAAAAAGTGTATTGACTGCAGTAATTACCCAATAGAAAGATTTGAACTATTACCTAGAAGTGACTTTTTTTAGGTTGGTACAAGAATAATAAAATAACATTAAACTATGCAAAAACAGCTGTCAATTTGAACTTTTTATTTATCATATATAAAGGTAGAGTGGAATTCTATGAAAAGTGCAAATTAAGTGCATCTATTATTTCATCTATAGGTAAGCATTAGATGAAGCTGGTGTGACAGGATGGATAATCTTATTCAAGACTGGACATCATTTAGATTTTTTTAACAAGCTCCTGCCCATCCTCACAATATTTTGATGCAAAACTGAATAGAAACATAAAAACAGCTGGATGAATGCACACATTACTGCAGAATAGCACAAGAATTCAGGAGATACTTTCACATCCTTTTATGTATTTATGTAGCATGGGAATTGGAAAAGTTGTATTCAAATAAAATGTGACCTATTTGTTCAGTCTTTTCCTCGCACAAGGTGTAACCAGCATAGTCTATTGTGTGTGTTCATTTGTTAAGTCTTCCTCTCAGCACTGGTAACATGTCCAACATTGTCCCACATAAACATATTCTTTGCACTACATTTGGTTTGTAGGGGTCTGGTCAGAGATAAAGCCAAAGTGGGCTTTGTTTTATGGATAAACCTTGTATGAGTATAACAATAGCATACCACAGGGAAATAAGGTCAAAGCAGAAACAAGTATTTTATGGATAAGGATTGTGTGTCATGATTCCAGTGAATGGTCTTTCCAGTCAGTACAGCTGTGTGTGTTTCAGGAATCTGCTGCTCTGTTTTCCTGAGAGTCTAATAAACTCTGATCTTTCTGTTTTCCAGCCACTTTGGAGATGCTCCAGGAGGCAGGGAGCAGAGCTGTGCTCTGCTTATCCTGCTGTCTCCTGTTGGGGGTCTTTGTCCCAGTAGAGTGCACAGAAGGGTCTGGGGAAGCAGACCTGGATGACTGGGAGTGGGGTTCTGGATCCTCCCTTCTGCACCTGCTCCACAGTTTCCCTGCTGACAGCCCCATCACAACAGAAAGCCCAGGGAAGCCAGTCAACTGCAGCCAGCGCTTCTGGTTACCCCCGTCAGCTGCCGTGTGCTGGGAGAACATAGCAGGGCCAGAGGAATTTGCCCGGTCCCGTCTGCTGGTTCTCCAGAACAGAGCCGCCCTCCAGGCTGTGTCCACCTCCAGCGGGGTAGAGGAGGGAGGAATCTCATATGACCACCAGGCCAAGGATGAGGTCCAGGGGATCCGGACAGACCACCTGAGTGCAGTGGAAACTATGCTGACCATGGAGAAGGTATTCATTTCTTTGGAGGAGAAGAGGAAAGATGGGAAGGAGCAGAATGCCCTGACAAGGTGAAACTTTTAATTCCTTGGCTTATTTCACTATTCTGTGGGTTAGGATACTCCGTTTTTCCATCTGTATTTCTTTTCAGTTCAATAAAAAAAGCAGACTCTTGCAATGAAATGATTGAAGTTCCATCGTCTGTAGAGTAGTGTGGTATCTAAAGTAATGGGTAAATTGTATTTGTGCACTTATTTCTTCTTTAACACTATAAAAGTAAATCCATTCTTTAGCTGTCATTTACATCAACATAACAGCACCACTGGTGTTAATATTTACTACGAAGCACCCAGAGTCCCCCAATAGTGATGTTTTTATCTTTTAACATGTGATATAACTTGTGGCAATATAATTATTTTATGAAAAACAGCTTGTCAAACTAGACATCTTATCTTGTTTGCATGTTATTTATCTTATTCACACAAGATTAAACCTAATAACATTATAAATCAGACACAACAAACCCCGCCCCTTGCATGTATTGTAGCTTATTTTGGCATGGATCCAGCTGATGTCATCATGTCTATGCATGTGATGATGTCAGCATATCAATTACCTCTATATATGTGCCAAGTTTTTACAGACATTTGAAATTTCACCCATTAAAAGCAAATGGGAGAAAAAAAAAGATTTTAAAAATTCATTAAAAAATTTGAACTTTTACTTACTTTTCCCAAAATGTAATCAGATCTATTCTGGGTCACTGGCAATCTATAAACCCAATTTAGTATGAATTGAAATCAATAGTTTTGCTGCTAAAGTGTTAACAAGCAAACAAAGAAACAAAGCAAACCAAAAACAAGTGGTGTCAGGCACAACAAACCCCACCCCTTGCAAACATTTTACCTGATTTGCCCTATCTCTTATCATTGCAAAAACACATTTTTAGTGACGTTGACCTTTTACCTACATTCGCCAAAATGTAATGGGATCTGTTCTGGACCACCTCGCACCTTTCCTGAAAATTTCATGGAAACTGGTCCAGTAGTTTTTGTGTAAAGTTGCTGACAAACAAACAAACAAACAAACAAACAGACAAAAAAAACCAGAACCAAAAACAATACCCCCGCCTCTCCTTTGGGTGGTTGGGATAACTATACCCCTTGCCTCCCTTTGGGGGGGGCAGGCTAACTATCAGGGTCATCATTGTGAGACATATCTGACTAAATTATATATGCCTTTGCTTATTCTTCAAACCAGTGATAATTTTTCCAAATTATACAAATAATTTTCCAAATAAAAATTTTGTCATTTATATTATTTACAGAAAATGAGCATTAGCCAAAATAGGGATGTTTTCAAGCAATATGTAATGCAAAAAAAAGTTCGTATTCATTTTTAATTCAATTCGGTTTTATTTGTAGAACCCTATATCGCAACAAGGTTGCCTCTCAGGGCTTTACAGAAATATTTGGATATGAAAACAAACAACAGTCAAATTAACAGTAGATGAAAGAAATGGATTAATAAGAATACTAATGTTTTCTTTTCTGCTTTCACTCATAGCTGTCACACATCTTGGCATGATCTCCAACAGTCTTTCACATTGCTGTTAACTACTTTATGTCAGTTTCTCTAAGAATACCAATATCTTGGCTTTATCTGATAATATGTCAATGACCATGTTGTTCTTGATGACATTTCAGAGGTTTTCAGTTCAGTTTCAGGTCTGCAAATTTTCAATGATCTCTTACAGATTCAGTGTGTGATATTTAGTAATATCTACTGACAACGTTGCAGATTGCCACTAAGACTACGTTCAGACAGCAGGTGTTAATGCACAATTCAGATTTTTGGGTGAAATCTGATATTTTTTGTGTGTGCTCGTTCATGTTACATATTAAATGAGGCTTCTATAAGTTTTAAGCATGAACTGAATGCAACCATGAAGTGACCCCAATGTGCAAAAGAGGTTCTGATGTGATACGTGACCACACAGGCACACACTGTATTTACGGAAGTAAATATGTTTTTCCGCTCCTCGTCCTGGGACGCAAATTTGTGACATTTGTCACATTTGACAACACAAAGGTAGGATAAATGCGACCTGGCCGTTCAGACTGAAGTAGCATTGCAAAATATTGGATACGTATCGGATTTAGGACCATATACGAAAGTGGTTTGGGTTGGATTGGAAAAAATCGGATTTGTGTTGTTCAAACTGTCATTAACAAATCGGATACAGGTCACATATGGCAAAAAAATTGGATTTGGGCCACATTTACCTGTAGTCTGAATGTAGCCTAACTGAACATCCCCAACCCTTCACCTATAGTGTCTGCAGACAAATGTAAAAGTCCCTCCTTTGAGCTGCTGTCTGTTTAGTCCATTCAGAGCTTTGTCTTGAAGGGTCATTAAGTCTCATTAACACTAAAACTAGAAGGCAACAGTAATGCTGGATAACACCTGATATAAAACAAAAATAGAACAATCCATTCTGTAGATGTACACAATTCATTCTAAGGCAACAATAGCATGGTTCTTACTCACATGTGATTGTAGTTAATTTGCCATTTCTACAATGAAATCCTTGTAAATCTTGCACACAGGACCTTTCATTTTTTTCTATAGTTGTAGATGCATCAACATCATAGTTTGCAAATAGTCACAGTTCAGTACAAGCTCTACTGTAGCAAAGCAAGTTAGGTTTTTCCAGTAAATACTGACTCAAGGCCAGCCGTGGGGCTACTCCTAAATTGTTGTTAATGAGGGAATCAGGATTCCTGGTTCAGTCTTACTGGTTTGGCCGACAAATAAAACTGCTGAAATGCCAAACAAAGCAGAGTGGAAACCCTGACCAGGCCGGTGCACACAGTGAAGTCATTTCAAGTGTTTTCCAGCAGTCATCTGTCTGGACATCTGGCTGGGACAAGAATCTGGCACTACAATAGCTGCAGAACACTAACATGCAACAGTGCTTTCCCTCCGGTAGGTGTAACAGAACAACTTCATTCATATTAAAGGTGAAGTTTGTAAGGTTTACAGGGATTCAGAAGGATCTAATTCTGAAGGGAATATAATACTCATCATGTATTCATTAGTCTCTAGTCATAAAAAATTAGAAACATTATTTGTTACCTCACAATTAGCTCGTGTATATCTACAGGAATGTGTCGTTCTTGTTTCATTTCTGCATCCAGTGCTGAGGTGTCAGTTAGTATTTCACTGTGGAACAGAGTTAATATCCTCTCAAGTAAAAAGTCCAGAATGAGTAAAATAAATCCTATGGGCTTTTCCATTAATATTTTTTGAAGTTTTGTATTTATAAATTATTATGGAGACATTTGCTTGAGGTGGTTTTTAATGTTTTTTGAAGAAGCAATTTTTTTTATTTTTTATTTTTTATTAAATTTGACAGTAGGCATTTAATTCATGACTGAGCCCAGCATCTTCCTAAATATTCCAATAAAGCACAAAACCATAGCTGATAGTAGAAACAGGTCCACTTTGTACACACCTAAGACAAAAGAGGCTGACTTTTGCAGACCAATGACAGAATACTCTTCCCCTTTACCTCTGTTTGTCACAGTCATGTGTAATGGAGCCTAGGATGCAATCTGCCACCTTTTGACACCATGAAAACTAGTTTATTCACTGAAAACCTGCATGTGACCCCCATTTACTTTGTCTTTTCATTGTTCAGTTGCCAAACCCAGTTTACATAAACACAATTTGCAAACCTGTTGCATACTTTTTGCAGGATTCCAGACACATTCTATATCACATTTTCTCTTTCAACACATGAGCTGAAAAATGAAGAACCCAGGTGGCAAAAGTCAATCTCAGTTGTCAATTCAAAACTGAACAAACCTGTGTCAAATTATAATACAGCAAATACAAAGATACAGCAGAGAGTTGTTCAAGACAATGCAAACTCTGAAAGAATCAGCAGTGTCAGCCTTTCCATCACCGACCGTGTCCTCCAGCACAACAAGATTGGAATGAGCCCACTGTACAGAGTTCCCTTTGTACACAACTCACAAAGGGTGAAAGAGCTATGGTTTCACTATGTGCAAATAAGTGTACACATGGAAAGACCCCACGAATACATTTATGTTAATTAGGCTGGGATCAGTCTGGTAAAGAGAAGAAATGCAGGAGCATCACGGGCCCATGCACTGTAGTGGAATGGATGAATATGGCATCAATTCAGTTTTAAAGATGCATAGTATTTTTCAGTGTTCAAATGTTATGTACATTTCATTTACAGTTTTCTAGCATTTTATGAAATGCTAAACGTAGAGGCAGAATGCAGTGTTTTCCAGTTTGCTGTGTAGTGTGTATTGACTGCTCTGTGGAGTCTACATGTTGACTGGTTGTGTGTCTGATATAAAACCAGTGTTTTGAGTACAGGTAAAATGGTTTTTAGGCAATAGTTTGATATTGCCAGAGGAGTGATAGGTTTTGTGAAAGTCGGTTGAAATGTGGGTTTTGTTTGTACAGTTTCACTCAAAAAACGTCTTTGTCATCATTTTCAGCATGAAGCAGCATCTTACCGATACAAGGGCCGCTATCGATGGCAGAGAACACATGGCAGACATCCTGGAACAGCAGATTTCTACTCTGGAAATGACACTGCTGAACATGCAGCTTCGTATTAACAAACTCATCCAGTAACAGCCATAGAACTGCTGCTGTTTTTGTTTTAAACCTGAAATGTGTTAATATATTCCTGCATTGTATCATAATGTAGAAAATGCATGCATAGTGTGAAATATTTTAGTTTGTGCTAAGAAAACATGTGATAAGCACCTTATATCATCAATACGCGTACTCAAGTACAATGTATGACTCTGAATCAGCATGGACCAATAAAGCACGCATTATCGGGGAACATGTGCCAGTTACATCTAATTGTCTGTTTCCAGTTTGCAAACATAGTCCATATGGAGATTTCAGTCCCATTAACTGCTTCTTGTAAAACCACCAGAACCTTGTGAATCTTGGAGTAAAAGAAGGAAGTGGGTGTTTCACAGATCTTTCAAAGACCATAAAATGTGTCCTACAGGTGTTAGAAAGCTGTTTGTATCCCAAAAAGATGACCATCAAACATGAATCTTTATTTTAATATCAAATCTAAAATCTGTAAATACATGAGGAAGATGCCTTGTACAGTAGTCAGCTGTTATATACATTTAAATAGCAATTGGCTGAGCGAGATTCCATATGGAAAACAGACATCGCATGTTCAGTTGCTTCCTAGTTACACTCGAAAAAAAAGAGGTATTGTACTTTTGATTAGCTCACACATCTTCAAGTATTTACGATCATCCTAGTCACAATCCAAGCATGACAAAATATTTGAAAAATACCACATATATCAATAACATTTAACAGCACCTCTAAAATATTTATCCAATCCTGTTTTTTTAAAGAACATAAGACATTTGGAATTGACACATCCTCCTGCTGTGTGGGATGAATGTACATCATCATCTGTGTGGACAGAGGCCAAATGGATCCACAAGTTAAAAATACAACCAATTCTCTGTTGATAGATGGGGCAATTTTTAAGATGCTGCTACCACAAACTCCCCAATTATGAAGCGTTTAGTAGCAACATCAGTACTGTAACATACACCAAAATATTTAAAGAGTAGTGATCACCTGTGCAGCATAATTTAAGCATTATGAATGGTCTTAAGCTACTTTTTTTGGACAACTGCTAAATTGCTGTAATTTGTTACTGTTGCATCTTACTGTTAATTATAAAAAAAAAAAAAAAGACAATACATCTTTACTTAATTTCACACTTCTGATTATTACTGTCATCTGCACTACTTTCCCCAACGTGGTCCTACAGAGTGGTGAAGTCCTGCCCCTTCTGGGTCTGCTCCAAGGGGAATTCCAGCCGAAAAAATGTAAGATGCACCATTAGTGAAATTCTGGACTGGTACTCATCTTTAAAGTAACCAATTATACATTAGTGCATCATTTTTGTATTTGACAGTGAGAGATCCTGTATGATTTATGCCTAACCTGGTGTAACAACCAGTGATTTTTTCTGATGGAGGACAAAAACTATTCAGGAGCTGATGACGGTGTTTCTGCATCATCAACATGACCAGATTTGAAGTGACTTCCACCTCTTAATACCATTACATTCCTCTTAAAAGAACAAGAGGAAATGTGTTAAAGCAACAGCCTCTTGTTGTGTTGAGTGAGATGAAAGATACTGAGCTGTCATGCTAGATGGCATTTCAACATCTTAACTTCAAACTACAACTAAAATCCTCATTTAAACTGAAAAACATATCTGAAATTCATATAGAATCCAAAAATGATTTGTCTCTTGCCATTGACTGCCATACTTTTTTTTTTAAGAGTGAAGTCCCATGTGTCATAGTGTAAGGCGCAGGACTCTGTTACTTTATTTGATTTATGAGCACCATGGATGTTCAGTGTGTCTCCTCGACCACACACTTCACTCTCAGTGAATGGCAGGGGATGTATATTTTAAATACAAAACAGTTTCAGGAGAGAAATTCATCCAGTGTCCCTTTAATAGTCTGCTTCCTCTTCTTGCATTTGCTCCAAAGACTTGAGATAATCTCGAGCCAAGATCTTCTTAGGGAGAATATCTGGTAGTGAGAAAGAGACAATTACACACCATGAGAATCATTTTATTTTTCACATCATGTCACAATTACAACAACTGTACAATATCATATACTCCCTAGACCTGAGGAAAACTAAGGCTATGCAGCATGTTAAAGCTTCAAGCCATGATGTGCTGTGAGAAACAATACTACTCAATATTAACTTAAGGGAAGGCTGTAATGTTCACAGCGTAACCATGAAAAATGAATTCCAGATGACAAATCTAGTCAAACCATTCAAGACAAGACTTGACACTTCTCAACTGCGACTAAGTAGTTAAAAAGTCAACATTTGTAAAAAAAAAAAAAAAAAAAAAAAAAAAAAAAAAAGTATGATATGCTTTTTTCCTTGTGCGTAAATGCGAGGCATAAAACACATGAAATATTGGTTTTAAGAAATAAATAAGCTGTACGTAAATTAATGACTCAATACAGAAATAAGTGTAAACAATAAAGGGCTGTAGAAGGGCTGATTTGTTGAGCACTGAAAACTACAGGTGTTCGGGCTGTGGATCTGATCTGATACAGAATATCAAACTGGATGGAGAGTAAACCAGTGCTGTGAGAACAGGCTGGTTGTTCACACTGTAACTCGGGTCTTACCTGTGAGAAAATGGAAGGTCTCGGTCTCCTCCGCGGTGTTAGCTAGGTCGCTATATGACAGACTGTTGGTTTCCTTCCCGGAGCCGTTGTTGAATGAAGACACAGCCAGATGCTGCACAAACAGCTCCTTC
>JAPTMW010000003.1:5205782-5216515 GCA_029822955.1 Ostorhinchus angustatus
CAGTGACTGAGCCATCTACAATCACCAAATCTGTTTTGCGCTGACTGGTGATGCCTGCCCAGAGTGTTGCACCTCCTTCACCAAAGTGAACCCTGAGGACCATGGTGACCTCAGCGTATCGCTCACCTAGCCTTCTCCAACATCGCTGACACCCATCGTCTTTGTGCAAGGTGACCCGACACTCATCAGTGAACAGGACGGTAAACCACTGCTGCATTGTCAAGGTCACATGGTCTTGTGCCCACTGCAAATGGTCACGGCAATGTCTTGGTGGCAGTGGAGTCACCTGCAACACTCATCTAGCATCACCCGTGAGCATAAAACAGATTTGGTGATTGTAGAGGGCTCAGTCACTGCACATTCTTATCTTGGAGACATCATAGAACCTATCATCATCCCCCAATTCCCCCAGCACACCCCCAACTTTCTGTTCATGGATGATTATGTTCCACCACACCATGTGAAGCATTGTGGGTTTATTGTCGAAATTGTTGGGGCAATAAATATTGAACTAATGAAAATGGTATTTCTTCTGATTCATTAATAGTAATATCAAAGGGAACTATTACATATTTCATTAAAACTCAGACCAAATAGGAAAAGCACTCAAGTAAACAATATCCCTAACTTATTGTGAGTAGTGTGTGTGTGTGTGTGTGTATATATATATATATATATATATATATATAATATGTGTGTGTGTGAGAGAGAGAGAAATGTGTGCAAATGCAAATATATGTACCTCTCTTCAAGGAAAAAGCGATTGGTGCATTCTACTAGCACTACCCTTGTTTCTCACTCTTTGTTGATATTACAGATATATTAATGTCCAAAAACATGTATTGATATTGTCACAAAATAAGTCATGTTTAAACATGAATTGTTCTCATTGTCCTTCTGCACACACTCCCCTTCACTACCCTTGGTCTAAACTAAGTATTTCCAGTGAGAAGTGTGAATGCGCTGACACAGTCTCTACTTGTGTGCCAAATGTGGGCAACAATTAACTTGACAATTTAGCCATTATTACATATGACAAAAGTATTTACGAGAAACAAAAATCTAAAGATACTAAATTTTATGTTGTTTTTCTTGAATTGGCATTCCTCACCTTGTTTTGTTGTATTTGCTTCTCTTGTGCAGCTTTTGGTTCATCAGGTGTTGGGAATTCCAGCTCTTCTACCTTCGGCTCTTCTACCTCTGGTTCTGGAAGTTTTAGGTTTGGCACATCAGACAGTACCTCAGGAGCTGGGGGTTTCAAGTTTGGGGGCTCATTTTCGGAGTCCTCCTCTTCATCTTCAGGTGGATTCAAATTTGGAACGTCATTTGGAAGCTCCTCATCAGAAACCACTTCTAAAGACACTACTGCTTCATCAGGGTTCAAATTTGGTAGCTCATCTGAGGGCTTTAAATTCGGAGCTGCCTCTAGTGATGACAAAAAGTCAGATCAACCTGCTGCAGGTTCTGGGTTTAAATTTGGAGCCAGTGGTGGGATAGTTTTTGGAACGGGATCATCTAGCACAGAAAGTAACTCATCCAAAGAAGGCTTCACCTTTGGACTGTCAAAACCTGAAGAGAAAACTGCAGACTCCACGACCACCTCATCCACTGCTTCACTCACTCCCCCTGTTGCCTCTCAAGAAGAGAGTGACAGTACAGCAGCATCAAATGACACCGCATTGGCAAACACAGATACATCCACCACCACCACTACCACAAACAGCTCTGTATTTGGGAGACTGGGTGAGCCAAGTTTGGCAACCACCACAACTCAAGAGGGTTCTACATTTGGATCAGTGTCTGCAGAAAAGGAGCCGGCTGCTCCTACGTTTTCCTTTGGAAAACCAGAGGAGAAAAGGGAAGAAACGGCCTCATCGGCTCCCTCTACCTTCCTCTTTGGTGCTGCTAGTAAAGACACTGCTGCTACACCAGCACCAGCCCCTTCAGGAGGCTTCTCCTTCAGTAAGCCCAGTACCACAACTGATCCACCTCCACCTGCATTCACCTTTGGCAAGCCAGCTGACAAGAGTGAAACCGCTACGACAGATGCCCCAAAGCCCACCTTTACCTTTGGACAAAGTGCAGCAGGTATGGCATTTGTGAATTATACACTCAAGTTCTGGTTTTAATGATTGGTTGGTGTTCCATTTATTACACGTGATTTTGTTTTAAAGACTCTTTGATATACTGAAGCAGTGGCTCCCATACAGGCTGCCCAGGTATTACTCTGTAAATTAACATACTTATCTACTTATTTATGTACATATTACAGTACAACTGGCTTTTGTGCGTTCTGCTTGTCATAGTCTCATAATAAACAGACAGTGTTGTGGCAGATGGTGACCTACTCTTAACAGAAGTAGCAAGACAACTTGTGTATTTCCACAAAACCTTTTATTTAACAAATAGAGAAGTGGTCTCAAACTAATTTTCTTTTAGGGGCCACATTCAGCCTGATTTGATCGCAAGTGGGCTGGACCAGTGAAATAATAGCATAATAACCTATAAATAATGACTCCAAATTTTTGCCTTTGTTTTAGTGCAAAAAAAGCCCCATTAAATTATGAAAATACTTACTTTTATAAACTGTCCACACAAAAAAAGATGTAAATTACCTGAAAAAAAATACATTTCTTATGAAAAAAGTGTAATTCTCATTTATACATGTGCATTATTGATCGGATCTACAAAGACACTAAACACTTAGTAGCAGGCATAAAATTGTTAAAATTGTGCTTAATTTTCTTTAGATATTTCAGGTTGTTCATATTTGTTCAGGTTCTTCTCGTCTTATTGTTACAGGATAGTTTATAAATATAAATATTTTCATAATTATATCCCGAACAGAGTTTCGGGGATATTATTTTTTGGTCCGACTGCCGGCCCCGCCGCTGCTGGATATCCTTCATGTTAACGTGATAACTTGAAAAATGTTTGGTTTAGTAATTCCATATTTCCCATATCAATGAATGTCTTGGAGAGGAAGAACTGATTCAATTTTGGATGATGTACCATTCCTAGATTGCCCACAAGGAGCCACTCAAAAGTTTAAAATCACTAAACACTCTTTTTTTCATATCTCTGGAACTATTTGTCCAATTGACTTCAAATCAAGTGCAAATGAAAGGTCATGACCTGGGGATGCCTCATGTCATGACATCATTAAGGATTGGGGGCGTTGGGGGATATACTCCTGGCTGTCACTTCCAACGGCATAAGCCTAGTTTAATGTTATTTTTTTGCACTAAAACAGACAAAAATTTGAAGATGTCATGATTTATAAGCATAATGTAATGTTATTTTTTCACATCAAACCAAGAAGAAAATATTCAGTCATTATTTTTTGTAGTTTATTATGGTGTTATTTTACTTGAGATCGTCTGTATGTGGAACCTGAACTAAAATGTGTTCAACAGCCTTTGACTGTGGAATTTTTGCACTTGGCAAATTCCCTATGGCAGGCCGCATCTGGCCCCCGGGCCACATGTTTGAGGCCCCTGAAATACGAGGATATGGAGATACGTAGATGTAAACACACCCACATACAGTACAAACTGAGCTGTAAAGTTTGAGTGAAGCTTGTCCAAACTATGGACATGGACTGTAGACATGTTTTGACCAGTCGAATGTTTAACGCCACCAGAACACTTTGGTAAGTGAATCTTAATTAGCTAATTGTTTGGAGACTGTGCTTCTGTCAGACAACATACAAATGTTTTTTGGGTTTTTTTTTTAGATAAATGAGATCTGCTGTTGCGTTGATGGCAAGGATGAACAGATACTTTATCAACAAAATTTGAATGTAAATATTAAGCTTGAGATGAGCCCACCAGAAATGTTCTTGTAATAACTCTTTACATTCCCAACAGATTCAGTTGCTGCACCAAAACCAGCATTTTCCTTCATGGCTAATAATCCCAGCACCACCAACTCCACCTCCACCACGTCCTCCACACCAACCCCCAGTCTCTTTGGAAACAGCAGCAGCAACAACAGCAGCAGCAGCGCCTCCCAAGCTCCTGCTCCTTCTGCAGCTCCCAGCACTTTCTTGTTCGGTCAGCCTGCTGCCTCCTCCAATGATGCTCCTTCAGGCAAAGCCTTTGTCTTTGGCCAGAGCCAAGACAGCCAATCAGCTGCCCCCTCAGCTGCTGCTGCTCAGAACTCCACTCCTGCTCCGGCCTCAGCCCAGCCGTTTATCTTTGGTGCTCCTGCCAATGCTGCTGCTGCTGCTCCTGCAGCTCCCTCTGCTCCCTCCTTCAATTTTGGAGCAGCAGCACCCCCTGCTGCCTCATCCTCAGGTCTGCATCATCTGCCAGTTTTAGGTTTACAATGGCATGAACATGGATCTTCCTTGGACTGTGTTGAAAGTGTATTGACATTTTCAATTTTTTCTTGTTTTCACTCCAGCTCCCTCTGCAACTCCCTCCCCGTTTGTATTCAGCTCCGGCTCCACTGGTGGCTTCGGAGCCAACCAGACACCCTCATTTGGCTCCACATTTGGTTCCCCATTCACAGCCGCGCCTTCACAGCCCCCAGCCTTCGGAGCCAAACCCAATGCAGCCCCAGTCTTTGGACAGCAGACCAACTCCACACCTGTTTTTGGAGCCGCTGCTAATTCTGCACCAAGTGAGTCATTGAAATCATCATATATTTTTTGCTGATTGTATAGAACAGTGTGACAAAAATGGAACCAGGATGTGTTCTGTCGTACCTCTGTGGTTGACGGACTGAATGATAGAAATAAAGGAATCTTGAGGGAGTGACCTTTAATCTCAAATTTAGAGTTTTCTGAAAATACCAGCTCCCCCATTGCCTTTTTTTTTAACTTACAAAGGCACTCACACATTGTTGCTAAATGAGCTCCAAATCTTCACAGTAGGCATCATGAGTCTAATAAACTGTGATTGTTCAAAGGTGTAATTAAGTTATATCTTTCCTTAGGTGGAGGCTTTCAGTTTGGGGGAGCCAGTGCATTCGGAACCTCAAACAACAATTCAGGTGTGTTTACTTTTGGAGGCGGATCAGCGGCATCCCCTGCTCCCTCTGCCAGCCCCTCCATTGCACCTCAGTCAGGAGCACCTGGAGGTGGATTCAGCTTTACACAGCCCCCCACATTCAACATTGGGTAAGTCACATCTTTTCAGTTTATACATGTATGTGGAGATGTTGTGTATATCAGTCATAGATTTATAGACGTGTCCATGTTGAAGTAAGTGTCTTTAGGAGCCATGTTTCCATGTAATTGTGAAGTGAGGATTTTTTAATTGAACGTTGAGTTGCCGCTGAACCTATACTGCATGTTTGTGTCCTGCAGTATATCAGGAAAGATCTGAAAATAGTTGATCAGTTGTGTGAGGAAAGTGTTGGCCATGTTGGTACGTATTAAGAAGAGTATACTTGTTGCTTGAAACAGACATTAACTTGACAGGGTTACATGAAGTCCAGTGTTATAACACTGCCATGTGACTGAAAACTATGAATATAGTACTTTTTACACATGCTTTGAAGTGGACAAACACATAAAACAAACCCGGTATAGATATTGTTTGATATTAAAGTCAAATTTTCTGAAGAAAATTTTCAGAAAAGGTTTTATTCACTAAATTTCATTCAAGAAAATTAATGAGCTGAAGTGCTTAAGTTAGCTTATCTCTTAGGACTTTTTCAAACTCCATTTCCTATCAACCTTTTCTAATGTGATACCTCAATGTGTTTAAAATATATTGATGGAAACATGGCTGCTGTGAGATACAAAATAAGAGAATTTGGAATACGGGGATGTTTTGTAGACTATTATAATGAGAATCCTTTTGCTCTCTTAGGTTAAATAAATCCTTCCCCGCCTCCCCTGCTGGGCAGCAAGCGATCGCCGGGCGCAGGATCAAGACAGCTGTGCGCCGCAGAAAGTAGAGCCCTGTGGACTTGACTTGAAAGTAGACTTGACTCTGACCTGACTGGATCTGAAGGCTGAACAAAGTCCTGGAAGGTCTCCACTGGACAAACACTGAAATGACTTTGGCTTGTGGCCACTTTGTGCTCGGGCTGGAAGGGGGGTGGGGTGGGCTTTAGGGTGGGAATGGGTCTGGGTTTAGCTGTAGGCGGGGCTGATGTTTTTCAGAGGCTTTCACATGTAGACCAGAGCCGTTAATATATGAGAACCATACCATGGAACTTGTAACATGTAAAAACTGTTGACTGATCAATGACTTATTAATTAACAATCAAGCAAAGATTCCTGTTGACATGAAAAACAAGCAAGACAGTCATATCTATATTTTCAACACCTGCAAATGTCTGCTAGACTTAAGGCATGACTTTTTTGTAATAAAATTACAAAGGCAAAAACTGCAAATTTAAAGAGTTGTGAGTGTACACAAAATAGTATGGGTGACCAGGTATTGAGCTGTGATATGCAGAGAGGTAGTTTGGGGTAAATCTCCAGTGGAAATGTGCCACTGGAGACATAGCCATGTTGTCAGTGCAGTGTGCTGTATGTACAGGGATAAACGCGTGTAATCTTTGTGGTGAATGCAGCGTGCTTGTTTCTTTTTCCTTTTTTTCCCCCCTTTCCCATTGTGTACAGACTCAAGGTGTGTTTGGTTCCTTTGCACATGCTGAGGTTTGTGTGTCAGTGTGCGTATAAAAGCTGAACTACAGAATACAATAAAAAAAAAAATCACCTGAGGCTGCAAGAGCTGCTGCAGGTGAGGAAGCAAATGAATGTTTAAAATAGAAAAAGAAGGGGAGGAAGGATTGATGGATGGAGGGGAGGAAGCGGAGGGTCGGGAGAGGGGGAAATGTATCCATGCACTGTGGAGGATGGACCGGGCCGGAGGTGCACGCCCTCCTTCAAGTTCTTAGGACTTTGTAAATGCATAGTTTCAAACTTTGTTACATGTTGAATTGTTTGACCTCTCTGGTTTGCTCCACTACTCTACTGCTTTCTGTGCCCTCGTGTCTCTTCTCCTTTTTCTTCTTCCCTCCTCCTCTGGATACCTTCAACTCTCCCTTTACCTCTTTCTCTGCCTCTCCCTTTCACTTTCTCTTAATTGGCCTTTGAATATTATTATAAAAACCTGTAAATAGTGATTTTTTTTTTTTTTTTAATCTGTGAAGTTGAATTTTTTTTTGTGTTACTCCGCATTCAGCATTTTTGTCTTTAGAATTTATGTAAAATTCCTATATTCAAAGTTGCCCAAATCCATTTAAAAGGAGCCTAAATGCAAATTGGAGAGCCTTTGATGACTAAAGGTATATTGGCTTTTCTGATCCACTTTTGTTTGGACCAAAACCAGTATTGTATAAAGTATTAAGTATATATTTTTCTATTGCGTGTTTAAATGGACGAGGGTGACTTTGGATGATAAGGAAGTCAATTTAATTTTAAAGCCATGAATATTACTGGATGAGTGATCAAAATAAATCCATGGGTAATTACCATCAATAAAATTATAAAAAGAATTTTGTTTACTGATTTTATTACAAGGGAAAATTAATGTAACATTTCAACATGTCACAATTACCATGTCTTCAAGAATCAGGGGGCATGATTTGACCTGCTTTTACTTTTTTCATTTATTGTGCAAAACAAAACTACATAATGAATATAGTATTGAGGCACTTAAGTATAAATGAGCATTTCACCAAATTTATTGGAGACTAAAACTAAAAATTATGCAATTTGGACTGATTTTGTGTACTCATAGGCGACCTTGTACTTAATGGCTAATATATCAAACTATTAATTTAAAAATAAAAATTAAGTTTGGCATATGTATCTTTCAACACCTATGTTTGATACTCATTTTCCATCCCATTCACTTGGCAGCAGAATGAGACCTTGATGGATGGATGTTGCCAGTAACTGTTGTCATTTCCACAACGATACAAAACTAAGTCATACATATTTTATTTATTTCTTAATATGTTTGAAACCATTAGGTAACTTATGTTAGCATTCAAGCGCTTTATAGCTAGATGGACATACTTCCATTGTTGAATGAAAATTGGTGAGTTGATTCTTAAGTGTTTAAAACATGCATTCATGAAAAGAGCAAGACTAAAATATGTTAACAGACATTAACATTAGCTGCTGCCTTCAAATTTATTTACACATGCTATAAAATGTCATTTATTTACACATGCTATCAAAATGTCCCCCAGATTTTGACTAGTCAGTGAAGTGATAGTGGTTTATATATTTATATGGTTTAAATGGTGAAATTGCATCCTATGTAATAGCATTGAAGCTTTTCATTCCTAACATATTAAAAGTAAAATGGGCACATTATTTTTGTGATCTACCAGCCTTTTCGTGTGGTAGACTCACCAAAACTTATAACTGATTATAATAATTTCCTTCATTACATCCTCCTAAAATCAGGTGCTGAAATGGACATTTCATTCATGGCTATTATTTAATGAATAAGTTCTTGAAATATTAAGCCCCCTTGGTTTGACCCTGGTCAGTGTTGGCTATTAAAGACACATAGACATATATATGTCTATATTAAAGACATAACTGCAGTTTGAGCTCAGCTATGGCTACAACCCTCCAAACACTCAGCGACAGTAACAAAGGGATTAAAGCACACGGTGTTAGGTAGCAGCCGGGGCCTGACTGTCACCCGCAGTTTGTCACCGGGTGTCACATCTTTAACCGGGTCACATTTATTGTGGCAACGGCCCTTAGCAACGGCCCGCTCCATGGAGACTGTTAGTGAGTTCGTGTGGAGGAATGCAAAGCAACACGGACAGGTCATCATTAAATAACACACAACACTTTTCACTGTGAGCTCGTATAGACCTGGGGAAGTGAACATGGGATGCAGCAGTTCTGTCAAGGTCCAACCCTTCACACCGGGACAAGTGAAAGTAGACGAGGTAGGAACACAACCTGCCACTTTCTGAACACTAATTAAACTGATCTGTTGTAAACTTCCAACATTTGACAATATATTCCATCTGTAGCATATCACTACAAATTCTCTGAAATAGTTACAAATGTATTGAAGTGCTGTTATGGACTGTTGATCTGTACTGACAGACGTCACCTTGTTAATCTATTTAAAAGTCTTAATCAAAAGGCACCAACAAAACTTGGTGGGGGAGTGTAGTGTAATCTGAACCAATCATAAGCTTTAGCATGTATAAGGATGTAGTTTTGGCTGACATTATGAATAGTAGTTCTATCTACCTCAATTGCAATAGGTGTATTAGATTAATTCAATTCAATTTTATTTGTAGAGCTCTATATCATCACAAGATTTCCTTACAGGGCTTTACAGAATTAGTCAGATATGAAAACAAACAACAGTCAAACATCAGATGAAGGAAATGGATTAAAGTCCTGGGTATCCCCCGCCCTTAGACCCTTCTTCTCAAAGGGGAAAAACTCCAAAAACCCAGTGGGAAAAGACAAACCTCGGGGCGAACCACAGTGAAGGAGAGATCCACTCCCATGGATGGACAGGCTATAGATGCACCAGGACTGATGGACGTCCACTTGTGGATGTAAATAAAGAAAAGTTTATCAGGTCCAAGCACTGATGCCAACTTAACATTTTTTTGCTAGATTTATTAACTTTTCAAACTATCCTAGCATTTTTTTTTTCAAAAACCATCCATCCATCCATCCATCCATCCATCCATCCATCCATCCATCCATCCATCCATCCATCCATCCATCCATTTTCTTCCTTATCTAGGGGCCAGGTCATGGAGGCAACAGTCAAAACCACAGGTGTCAACTCCGGTCCTTGAGGGCCGGTATGCTGCATGTTTTACGTATTTCCCTCTTCCAGCACACCTGGTTCAATTAACAATCAGCTCATCATCATGCCCTGCAGAAGCCTGATAATGATGTAATGGCTTCCAGGTGTAATGGAACAGGGACATATCTAAAACATGCAGGATACCGGCCCTCAAGGACTGGAGTTTGACACCCCTGGTGAGCAGAGATGCCCAAACTTCCCTCTCCCCAGACTCCGCCTCTAGCTCTTCCAGGGGGATCCTGAGGCGTTCCCAGGCCAGCTGAGACACATAGTCTCTCCAGCGTGTCCTAAGTCTTCCTCGAGGCCTTCTCCTGGCAGGACATGAACACCTCCCCAGGAAGGTGTCCAGGAGGTGAATTTGCAAAACACAGGGTTCTAGGGGAGGGTACCACCTTTCTTGCCTCTGATTGGCTAGAAACGCTGTCCTCCGGTTGGCTACTTGATCTGGCATTTAACTCACATGCAGGGCAGGCTGTCAGCTGCCACTCAAACTGTCAGGCACCAGTTGATGCATCACTCATCGCTAAGCAGAGGTTAATAACATTAATAAAAATGTTTTATAACGGGTTCTTGTTTAATTCTAGTATATATTCATACACTACGAGGCAGTCAACTAACATTCAAGTCAATTTAATATCGAATTCAGAGTTCCAAACCCTCCATGATCAAAAATAGTCCCTTAATCTCATTTCTCAAATCCAGACTCAAATTCTTTCTGCTAAAAAAACACTACATTTCATACCACTATGCTGTTCATTTTAAACATTTTTCATGATTGTGAAAATGAAATCCTGTATGAGGCTTGATTGTTTTCACAGTAATAAAATATTGTGTATTTATTCTGTATACTTGTAATTTCTAAAACCTACATGTGAAGCCAACAACAAATTTCCACGTGTGGACAGTAAAGTGATTATTCTGCTTTCCTTACGGTCACTCGTTGAGACTGAAACATAAAGA
>JAPTMW010000003.1:5294667-5306376 GCA_029822955.1 Ostorhinchus angustatus
AAACTGCCGAAATGAATCAGGTGTGTTGGAAGAGGGATACGTCTAAAACATGCAGGATAGTGGCTCTCCAGGGAAAGGGTTGGCCACCCTTGATGTAGAAGAATGAGTGTACAGCCTGCACTGTCTTGTACAATTTGAAATTAAAAATGAACAGAACAAAGATAATCAAGAAAATTAAATATGATGAAGCAACAAAAACTAAGAGAACTGAAGGTCAGCCCTGCAATGAACCGGTGACATGTCTAGGGTGTACCCTGCCTTCATCTGTTGGGAGCTGGGATAGGCTCCATTACCCCCTATGACTCTCTTGAGGATTATGAGGTTCAGAAAATGAATTAATGAATTGAAGATAGACTAAGTTTGGAAAGGCAGTAGTCCCCTCAGACTACAATGCATTCATTAAAAAATGTAAAAAAAACAAAACAAAAACTAAACTAATGTGTTTTGTGTTCCTTTGTACAACTTTGTATGTATATCTAATCTTACAATAAACAATAACCCACAGAAAATTTTATTTAAAATGGGAGAAAAATACACAGCATTAGGACATTCACCTTTAGGTAACGGCATTGAGTTTCACCCCCTGATGATGGTGTCAGGGTGTAAATATAGAATCAAGCTGAACATAAAAATGCACTGTCTAAAAAGGTTCATGCCTGGAAATATCACAAACAGAAGAGCTGAAATATTAGTCCAAACTGTCCCTCAAGCCAACAACCATGCACCTGTGCAACACATTAATACACATCTGAAAGCAAGTCAGATGTACTTTTGCCTTGATAATAGGATTTTAATCAGATTAACTCATACCATGGCAGAGCAGACAGTTTGGGGTCTGCTGAGTTGATTTAAACTGCATTATATCTTTAAATCAGCTTTATCAACAAATGATAGTTTGCTATTCATTTGAAATGTATGCACCTATCTATATTTGCCACCTGCTACTGACTGAACACACTGATAACTACAGTAACTAACACTGGGTTTCAAAGAGATCTGACAACCACCTTTGTGATAACACTCAGTTTGGCTGTGATTACAAAGAGATGTTGGTCTGTGGCTCAGAGTTTTAAAGATGTCCTTCAGTGTTTGATCACTGTATTTCCCTGAGAGTCTTGAGTAAAGAGCATATCTTCCTCCTCATCCTTCTCTGAATAACATTTGTTTAAATTACTCTGATCTTTAAGCAGACTCCTGGCATGCAGACCTCGGTGTGCGATGACCCTGAATCCTTCTGAGTCCTGAGTGAACAACATGGCCAGACTGTCATCATGTCCTTTGGATGGTTGTCTTTTCAAAGGGGAGCTGCATGGCTTTGTCCACTTGAACTGTGCGCTGATGCTGTTCTCCTGGTTATGAGCCGTTTTCCACAGCTGATCTGGAATATGTTTTCGAGGCGACACTAGTTTTGGCCCTGCCTGTGTATGATCTGTAAAAGGTTTAAGAGGTGACAGAGTCGAGTGTTTCTTTGGGGATTTAGACAACATTAAGGTGCTGTTTTCTTTATCATCATCCATCTGTGAAAGCTGAAATAGTTTGAGAGATTTTTGAGTTGAGGTTCTTCCATCTACATTCACCAAAATTCCATATTCTGCTTCACTTTGTAGACTGCTCAAAAAACCTGGCTCAGAGTCACTGAACTCCTTCACTGAACTGCTTTTCTGTCTAGTCAGGCCAACATCATTGTCCTGGCTGCAGGTCATCAAGTGGTCCTGATGACAATTGTGTGCAGTGGGATCCGACTTAACCAGCACTAAAGCAGTCTCCAAAAACTTCTTTTTTCTCTGTGGAGGCTTTAACTCCTCACACTGTTCTTCTTCAGATTCACTGGGTGGGTGTTTTACTTTGTCTTTCTCCCAACATGCTACTGCTTCAGGCCCAGTCACATAATCCACACTGGCCCCGTCTAGTCCTTCCCCTGAGTAGCACAAGTCAGACATCCCAAGATCTGCATATTGGCCTCTTTTTGTATCTGATGTTACAGGTGTAGATGCAGATAAGGTTGATGGTACACTGGGTTGTTGCGGATCTGTAGTTGGCGCCTCAGATATAGACATCTTATTGAGAACTTTTGTTAGAAAGAATAAGAAAGAATCAAAGTTAATACAACAAAAACACTTCTATTTTCTTTATAATCATAACATGTGTATGATAAATTGTGTCAACCTACCCCTGCGCTGGGGTGTAAAAAAGGCTGATATGGAGCTCTGTTTGGTCTTTGGCATTTCCATTTTGGTCTGAGTGAAGCTGAGCGCAACAGCCACATTGTATCCTCCACCATCAGCAAATGGGTTCAGCAGTTTAGAAATGGGACGGGTGAGTCGTTTCTGCAACATAAGAAGTGCTTTGTAAATATATCAAAAAGAGGCTATGAGTGTATAGAATTGATAGCACTTTGGCACCACTGATAATAAAGTTCCACAGTCTACTTCATATTAGTTACCTTTTTAGCTTTTCCTTTGAGCTGTACAGTGTCTAACCACACACCACATTCCTCTTGGCTGCTGGTCTGCAGAGCTGGCCTGGATGTCTTCATAGTGGAAACTGGTGAGAAAACAATCACCTTTAGCATAAAAAGCTATGATATTCAAGTTAACTCTATCTCCCATTTACAGCGCATCTTGCACTACAAATGGAAAGAATGCAAATTAGAGCCGCATGAAATGGTGAAAACAACATTGTGATTATATTCTAAATGGTTGTGAAAATGCACATTTTTCTGATGACATTCAAATATAAATTGTTCAACTCAAATATACAGCCTCAAACTAGCATAAATATACAAAAACTTTTACAACAATTGGAGAATGCGGACTTCCATTTTTCATGTTTTACACAGTACCTTTGTCTGCTCTTTGGTCCTGAATCCAACAGACCACTACAAACACCATGCCTGGACCTTTAAGATGCAGTCTTTTTGGACTATATACCTCTACAAACTCAAGATTAGCTTGTGCTAATGTGTTTTTCTACGTGCACTTAAGACATCCATGATTTTTTCCCCTCAGTTTTCAGGGGGGCTCCAACATTTTTCCTGTTTGTGGAAGACTCAAGAGCACGGATCCTTACTTTATTCGATTAAAAATATATAATTCTAAACAATTTGACGTTAGTGATGACTGCAAATTATTACGCTATGTAAAATATCCGATATAGAAGAGATATTACGGAGAAACTCCATTTAATAAGTGACCGCAAACCTACATATATTGTTTTGATTTTCCTATACTTCGACTCGGGGGAAAAACGAGGGAAGTTTATTATCTCTCAGTGCTCATCATGACAGCTAGTTAGATTAACTGCTAACTTTACCATGCAACGTAAATAACCTAACGTTATATATAGCGGGATTTACCGCCAAACTATGTTTAATTTACACTATATTTACATTAAACATATTGCCTTACCTCACTGTCTTTATCTGACTTTAGAATTGAGGCTTGCTTGATGTCTCTCAAGTCTGGCGCCTCGACGTGAAGGTGTCTGTATGTTTGACTGTATAAAAAATACTGAATAAAGTAAAGTCTTATCGATTATTCCATATTTTTGCGACATTTTAAAATGTTCAAATATAAAAACGTCAATCCGTTTGGCAAAGTGATCACGTTAAAGAGTCCAATGTTATTTTAAAAATATTTTTAGTAAGGCACAGTTGATACCTAATATTGACGTCTATGGGTCCTCACATGAGGGTGTGTTTACATTGACGTCACAATAAATTGCTGATAGGGTAAGTGAAGTGTTTTTAATTTTTGTTGATTAAACTGTATTATAATTTAGCATTAAAAAAGAGTAGTGGTTTCATGTGGTCATATAATGTTTACATACAAACGCCTGTATGTCCTCTTAAGAAAAGACATCATGAAGGAAGCACTTGAGCTTAGCTTCGACAGCTACTTTAAGCTAGCTAGCTAGCTCTGTCGACAAAACAAAATGATCGGCTTCTTCCTCAAAATGTTAGATACTAGTTACACATTTGAGTCTTCCGACTACATCTCTTTGGGCAGCGAAAATTGTTATTTTCCTAATGTAATAGTTTATGTGTGTGTTAACTAGTCAAGCCTGCTGTTACTTCAACAATGCTTTGAACAGAGAACAGTCTGTTTGATAATAGATATCAGGATTTCCCCGTAGCGCTTCACTATGATAAACAGGAATATTTCAAAGACGTATACCCACATGTTAAACTTTAGTAAGATAAATTACGTGGCTGGGCACCTCTGTATTTTTTGCCCTTCGTTGAGTTGATGTGCATTAAAAGTTGTAGTCTTTATTTGTAGAGATCATATATCTATCTATACACCCAAAGAAAAATAACAATACAGAAGCCTTGAGGATCTTGGTTATAATTTATCACAGAGCAACTTGTGAATTCACGGTATAATGACTTTTTAAATATTTTACTGGATAAAAAAAATCATACATTGTGTCATCCAAAAATGTGAAAACTGTTTTTATTGCAACTGTTGATCAGCCTCAAACCACCAAGTTATGTCATTGAGACATATCTGACAAGTTTGGATTTGGCTTCCATTTATAGCATGGAAGGAAAATGTCCTGAAGTTAAGTCAAAGAAAATGGCACACAAAATATATTTGGAAATTATAAAACTGGGAGCATTTTTAAAAATTGAAATGATAAATATTGGAATTCATAGAAACCAACAACTTTCCTCACATTCAATAATATTCCTCTTTTACAGATAAAACTCTGTAAAACCGCCAGCATGTTCCATGGAATACCAGTGACGGGCGGTGTAGGAGGAGGTAAAGCACTTTGACATCTACACTTTATGCAGATATAGTCCTTTTGAATGCTTAATACCAGCAAATGCTACTCAAATGATGTACCTGTTTTTCCCCCACAGCTCCAGCAAATAAACCTGAGCTGTATGAGGTAAATGTCATTTAGGAATGTTTAAATTGCTGCTGGGAAAACTCCTGCTTTTTTTGCCTTCATTTTGCACTTATATCTAACAGCTGAAACACAAACAATAATGGCACTTCAATTTAATTGCTGTTTTGAGTCTGTAAATTCTTCACTTTGTCTCCTTTTAATGATAAGAAGAACTCATGTTTTTAGCTAGTTATTATTATTATTATAAATTATTATTAGAATAAGTCATCCTCTTTGTCATTAAAAGCCTTTACCGCAAACTATGTCTTTCAGGAAGTGAAACTATATAAAAATGCAAGAGAACGAGAAAAGTAAGTGTCAGAGAACAGCCTTGTGTGAGCAAATAATTCATAATGTCACCCTCTTTAACGTGCTATTATTTCCCCTGTTTCTGAAGGTATGACAACATGGCAGAGTTGTTTGCTGTCGTCAAGACCCTTCAGGCTCTTGAGAAAGCTTACATCAAAGACTGTGTGACACCTAATGAGTACGTTTTACTTGTGTGTATATCTGTGGTGTAAGATTGACCTAAATGCCTATCATATGATGAAGGATTTGTCTCTTTCAGGTACACTGCTTCCTGTTCCAGACTCCTGGTTCAGTATAAGGCAGCTTTCAAACAGGTGCAGGGCTCAGATGTTGGCTCCATCGATGATTTCTGCAGGAAGTACAGAGTGAGTTCTAATTCAGGCTTTCTTTTTATACCTCTGCCCACCCCATCATATGGAGGTGTATAGATATGTGGAAGTCCATCCATCCTTCTGTTAGAGATTTTTGTCCAACCCATTTCTCAGGCATTATTCACCCAATTCTTTTCAAATTTCACACATATATTTTTAAATGTGCCTTTCTCTCAATTTTTGCATTTCTACAAATTTTTGAAAAGTTTTTGAAAAGATTTAAAGTTAAGACTCAAAATTCATCTCTGGGTAGGCAGTATCAGTGAGCAGGAGGGGCAAAGTGTTGTTCAACCAGGTGGGGGTATTAGTAAGCTGCATTTACTTTTCACTTGTTTTATTTATTTATTTTTTGTAAGTGCTCCCTCACAAGGAGCTTTTATCTTGTTATTTTGCCTTATAGCTTGACTGCCCACTGGCCATGGAAAGGATTAAAGAAGATCGACCAATCACCATCAAGGATGACAAGGGCAACCTGAACCGCTGCATTGCAGACATAGTCTCTGTATGTCCTCTCACCCCACAATCACATTAAGTAGTCACCATAGTCTATGCAAAGGGAGAGCTGCTTATTCTGGCCATGTGCCTGTGTAAAAATGGTTGCAGTTATTATAGTAATGGAGCACTGTAGTGAGTTCACTTTAGGTACTGAGAAGCTGAAATGTTTTGAGTCAATTTGGCTCATGGGCTTGGCAGCCACCAGGTATGTCCACTGCCAATTCTGAAATCAGCTTATAAAATCAGATTAGCTAATACAATCAGTGGACAGAAGGAGAGATACTAGGAAAAACTCCAGATTCCTTATTTGTGTTGCAAAAACTGACACTGAAACATGCTGAACACATTTTCACTGCCACGTTTTCCCACCTTTTCTAACCCTCAGCTTTTTATCACCGTGATGGACAAGTTGAGACTTGAGATCCGGGCCATGGATGAGGTAAAAAGGATAAAATATGAGTAAACTATTAATATAGGCAGTTGTATTACACTGATTTCTTAACACTCGTTCTTTAATTTTGGACAGATTCAACCAGACCTGAGAGAATTGATGGAAACCATGAACAGAATGAGCAACATGCCTCCCGACTCAGAGGCAAAGGATAAAGTGAACCTCTGGTTAGTGCCATCAGCCTCTCCAGTTGTACTATATAAAACTACTAAATAGTAGTATAAAGCAATGACACAGTAAAGTAGTGAAAGACCCTTCTGTATTCTTTATCTAGAATAGGGGTCACCAACCCTGGTCCTCAGATCTACTATCCTGCATGTTTTAGATGTTTCCCCCTTCCAGCACACCTGACGGTCATTATTAGGCTTCTGCAAAGCTTAATGATAGGCTTATCATTGGAATCAGGTGTGCTGGAAGTGGGAAACATCGAAAACATGCAGGATAGTAGATCTCAAGGACCAGGTTTGGTGACCCCTGATTTAGAACTTGCTGTAACAATCCGTTAAACTAAAGGTTTAAAGGCAAGGTATGAAACATTCTCTCTAAAAACAGTATATAAACTCATATAGTAATAAACCTGTCCGTCGTTACGTCTGACAATCATTCAGTGAGTGGTGATGTATTTAATTGCAGAAACCCTGACCTCAATAATTTTTATTTTCCTCTTGTTTTGCTCCTTTCATGATGTTTATCGGGGTAGTGCGGTGATGTTGATAGGTCTTCAATGTAGTGAGTCCTGGGGACCCACAGGTGGTAATTTGAGTGGGTCCCTGGGAAATTCAGTGGGTCCTCAATTTAAATTATAAATATAATTATAAAATTTATAATTAAGACATATTAATATTTATGACATTAAACAAAATTCCAAATCTGAAATGTTTATTATAAAACTTTCAAAGTGGCATGACATACAAAATTCTAATAAAATAGCATTTTTGTACAAACATAAATAGCACAAAAAAATTACTAAAATTCAAATGTAAACAAAATGGTGTCTGTAGTCTCAAAAATAAATTATCAATAAAAGTACTGATTTTAAAACATAAAACATCCTCACACCATGGCAATGAACAAATAAACTATCTCCAAAATAACACCAAAATCTTGTTGTCTGAACATTGACTATATCAAATGAACTGAGTCAGTCACTGTGAAACTAGCAATTGGTTTCATTTTTTTCTTTGGTGGCATTTTTGCCTTCTTTTTCCTGCTAGCACTCTGCTCGAGAAAAACAAAACGGGATCTCGTCAGAAACACGATGTATGCGCAGATGCTGTCTGAGCATAACAAAATGGCGACCACCGTTCAAAGTATATTTTTCATCGCTGCCACTGGAGTATGCTTAATATATTTCATTATAGCACATCCCCTAAACATTAAAGCATTGACATGAATGAGCACACAATCAGTGAGTAGAAACATGAGTTTACTTACGATGAAGTTCATATTTTTAATTGTTGAAATGAAATCCGCAGTGCCTGGTTAGTTGTTTTGGCAGCGGCTAAACTAGCATATCGCGATACTGTGTGTACAGGGATCTCGTCTGCTTGTCTTTAGATGGGCTGAGGTAGCGCTTGTCTGGTCTGCTGAAAACAAAGTTTCTTTTGCTAGTTACTGTGATTTCAAACATGAGTTGTTCATGTATTCATGTATTGTTTTCAGGAAAAAAATTACGTGCGTTCTCGGGACGCATCAATAGTGAGTTTACTGCGTCCTTTCAGATTTTAACACATCAGAGATGCAGGACGCATACCTATCAACATCACTAGTAGTGGACCTTTGGGCAGAGGGTTTGCACTTTCAGCCAATAATGGTACCGTGCTGTGTGTTTGGGCAGAAGTTGAACAAGATGTTAATGAAACGTATCTTGTCACTTCACTACTCTCAATTGGACTGCAGTTCTGTCTGAGAGACAAATACTAGGCAAAGCACGCATGCATATATACATCGTAAAAAATATTCCAGTGAAATTCAGTGATGGTGTGCTTTTAAACAACACAATTGTCCAATCAATCGCAAAATAACCGTTTATTTTTCTATTTCACTTTCTTTTCTGATTATCAGTGCTTTCTCTATTCAATTCACTGTTTGTTTGACCTCTGCTCTCTCTTCCTCTTTTACTGAGAGGACCGGTGATGGAGTTTGAACAGTTCTGTTTACAAACACAAGCCAGAAACATTTCATACTTAGTATTTAATGACAATCATTCAAGTACATTCTTAGCACCAAGTAGCTGCAGTGACTGCACATAGAGCTTCACTGCTAGTTTTTTACAAGCTTACAATAAAACTCAAAACAAAAACAACTCAAAACAGTAATGTGAAAAAGTGTTATTTTATCGTTTGTCTGTTTTTCTGTCTTTCACATACATTAGGTTGACCACCCTCAGCAGCATGTCAGCCTCAGATGAGCTGGATGATAACCAGGTGCGCCAGATGCTGTTTGACCTGGAGTCGGCCTACAACGCCTTCAACCGCTTCCTCCACTCCTCCTAAAACAATTGTCCTTAGCACTTGAATTTGTCCTCGCAGATGTGGATTTGTCTATGGAAACATTTTCCTTTGACAAATCTCCCAACTCCTTTATTATCATGCTCTTAACATTTACTCATCCCATGATTGTGTTGTGATAAACTGAACTCCGGCCTCTTTTGTAACTGGTTGTCTGTCATAGTGCAGGCTTATTGTGCTGGATGTTACCTCGGTCCCTTAATCAAGAGTTAGATTCTCCATTGGCCCTTTTTTTGTCAGACTTGTGAGGTAAATCCTGTTCATTTTGCCCTTAAAACAGTTTACTTCTACATTTGTACTGTGATTGAATAAAGGTCTAATTTTGTACTTCAGTTTTACAGAATGTCACTCGAGGATCTTATTGTCATCGGTAAATTCTGCACATGAGGACAAGGTTCAACAACTGAAGCCTTTGTATAGCTCCTTTTTTTTATCTCTTATGGTTCTTTGGTTTGTTTTCTATCACATAAGAATTTCTTGTCAGATCATTACAGTAGCAAAAGCAGCTTCTCCTTAATCAGTTAATGGGCTGTAATATCAAAGTGTTTGGACTCAGAGTTGGTTCACTTACACTTCTTCAATGCAAGGTGATGGTTTATGATTTGTTTCTCAGTATATTTGTTTAAATCTCTTTCACCCTGTCTCTTGTTATAACACTCTAACCTGTATTTTTCTATTTAGAGGATAGGGTTTGGCCACATTAAGTGGGAAAAACAGGTGGACATAGATGTCCTGTTTTGTTTTGGTTTTTTTGCTTACTAATTTTATTTCAGCCCTCAAACACCATTAGGGAAAACATATTTATTGAAATTTATCGCTGTAAATAATAGTTTTGATTTTTAAATGAAAGCATGTAACACCTTTTTAGGAATAAAGTTTAAAAATTCTACCTCCAACGTTGTGTTTTCAGCTTTTGATGGAAATGACCTACAGCCAATTCATGGGGATACTGATTGTAAATATTAGGAATCTTGACATTTCACACTTTATGCAGAGAAAGAACAGAAAGACACAACTACAAGTTCTCTAATTGTCTTGGTTTTGACATACTCCTTAGATTTAAAAGAACAAACTCTTTACATTTCAACCTTCTAGCCCATGGCCCATTTGCTTTTACAACAGTGTACATTGAGGAACACCTGCGTTAGAATAATACTAGATGTAAAGATTCTGGATCGTAGGTGACATTACTAATTTACATCTGTTGTTGTTAGTTAAGTAACAAAAACATTACACATAACAGTTGGAAGGGAAAGAACATAATAAAATTGGGCAAAGGGTGATTACAGATTTGATGTGCTGTTGTTGCTATTGAGCCGTTGATTCAAGTGAGTCATAAAAGTAGGATATTTATGACAAGCCCTTATTAAAAGAGAGGCCACTTCAAAGTTTCTTTCCCTTGAATGACACATTTTGACCATATGTGGTGTGTCTGTGGCACCTTAATGTCCCCTCTAGTGGTGGCTCAATGCCACTTGAGACCGGTTTAATAAAGTTATTTAAGGGAGGTGGGGCTCATCCAACACTTTGTATGTAAAACAAAGGTTGTTTTTTTTTTCTTGAAACTCAGCAAATTGTACATATTTGGAACCTTTAATGATTTCTTTAAGAGTGATCCAATTATTTTAAGTCTGTTTCCACTGTGAGGCATCACCTAATGTTTAGAGGTAAGAAGTTTGCAATTTGGCTGTCAGTATATTGACTCTTAGGAGCCAGTTGTGACCATATTTGGACAAAGGGGTGGAGCTTGGGGAGTGCAAGGGGTGATGGGTGAACTAATATGAACACTGACACAGTAGACTTTATCAAATATTTACATGACCCAGTCGTTTGATGGTTTTAGTGTAACCTATTAACCACAACTACAGTCAGCAAAAAATAATTAATTCAAGGAACAGAAGCTCCCAGAGTCTGACTCAGCAGCTGTTGATCACACTCATCAATTAAAGTCAGATATTCCCCTTAAAGTCTTTTTAATGAAACATTAATTTAAAGCTAGACCACCACAGCAGTTAATAGAGAGTCCGTATAAAACAAATGGGACCTGAAGAACTCCTGGATAAATGACTGACTTGTCTTTTTAGAGAAAAGTTTGAGGTCAGTATATGAGACTCAAGGCTTTTTGGAGCCCGCATCTAGAGGCCATCAGTGGTATTACAACATTGGTTTTCTTGAGGAGGTGAGGGCATTCTAGCTTCAACTGAATAAACCTAAACATATAACTATAAAACTAAAATTTGTATTAGTAATTTCTCAAGTCAATTTACAATGAAACTACCTGCCAATTATTCTTATCAGTTTACATTAAAAAACTTAAAAAAAAATAAATAAATAAATAATAAAAACTTCTCTTTCCTATAAAGAAAGAATATGGGAATGTTGCAACAAGCAACATAACTGAATGAAACAGACAGCATTTTGAAATCTTGATATCAAAATCGAATATAAAAAAAAAAAAAAACACCGGCCCCTAAAAGGTTAATAGTGGACAACCCCCTCTATGACATCATTCATTGATTTATACACAGTAATTCTGAAGCCTAAAAATGTGTGACATATCCCTCTCCATGTTGACTTGATGGAAACAAGTGGGTGGAGTTGGAGAAGAGTGGTGGATGAAACTGGAACTTACCAGAAACATCCACTAATAGTGTCTTAATAAAATCATCACATACAC
>JAPTMW010000003.1:5357053-5367219 GCA_029822955.1 Ostorhinchus angustatus
ATAAAGAATCCTTCAAAAAATTCCTGGATCCAGACAGTGATCTGGATCACCACCAAAATGTAATCATTTGTTCCTTGCGCCAGTATCAATATTTCCTGAAAATTTCATCAAAATCCTTCCACAACTTTTTGAGTTATCTTGCTAACAGCCAGACAGACAAACAGACAAACCAGATGAAAACATAACCTCCTAGGCAGAGGTAATGAGGACTCTGTACGTGGATCAGTGTCTCCATCTCACAGATAAAAGCATCACCCTGCGGCACCCACTTGGATCATTTTGGAAACTGCAATAATTCATCTCTGACACGATATGACCAGTGATCTGCAAATGTTTATGAACGTATACAGATCATCTGCTATTATGTGAATATTATGAAGAATATGATGAGGCAAACAAGGCATTATTATAACTGTGAGAATACATTACAGTTGTTGTCTGTGTCTTATTAAAGATAAAAAGGACCTGGAGGAAGACATTCAGAAGATCAAATCAGTCGGTGACTCTTTGCAGAAGGAGCTAGCAGCTGGTAACATGAATTCATATAATATATATGTGAAAGATTTGTGAACCTGGTTCATAGAAGTAGTTCAAGGTTTCTTTAAAGCAGGTAGCAGACAGTTTTGCTCACTATCCTTCATCGAACATTCTATACATATACATATAGTAAAATGTATTTTAATTAAGATTCCATCATGATACAATTACACATTTTCATTGTTGTTACAGTTCAAAGTGAATATTACCAGCTGGAAGGAGTCCACAAAGAAAAAGAAGGTACTTGCACACTACCAAGCAGCTGGCCGAAAATGTATTGTAGTTGTAGGTGGGGCTTTCTGTCTGAATCTGATCATCATATGTTGTCATCTGTTTAACATGTAAAGTTACACAGTAGACACAGGTTTATAACCATCACACTGTCCTGTAGAGTTGTACAGAAAGCTGCAGTTTCAGTGCGAGGAGTCTGAGCAGGAATCTGCAAGGTGAGCTTGACTGACTGAAGATGGACAAGCACTTCAGTGGTGCACTATGTATTTACAGGAGTTCTGTTGTCTGAGTGTGTTTTGTGCTGTCAGAATTTTGTAGCATACACTAGGTGGCAGTAGATCATCATGGTAGCATCCTGCAAAACATTTTTAAATATTGTACATAGTGTAGAACATATGGAAGATGTTATGGGCCACTGGAAAAAGAAAAAAAAGATCAAAAATTTTTTTATTATTATTATTCTGAGGAAAAAAGTCAGAATTCTGAGATTAAAGTCAGAATTCTTAGAATGATAATAATTAAAAAATATATTGTACCTTAATTTTTTCTTTTTTCTTCCAGTGGCCCTAATCCTCTGCCATTTCAATAAGATCTTCTTGTTGGAAGTGTTTATATGTTGATAGACATTTTAAAATTTTGGAATAATCCTTTAACCTGCACCTTGGATGATTTATATATTTAGTCCAATACAAAACATGGGGGCTTTGCATTGTATGAGACACGACTCCTTGATGCACATAACCTAAAGATGAGCTCTGCTCTTTTTAAAAACATAAATATGTAGAATGTAACAATTAGTAATGTGCTGCAAAGGTCTCCAACAATACTGACTATAACATTTTAAAAGCTATTTAGCGATCATAATTACCAAAGAAGCAAGAACCGTAAGTTTGAGATGCTTCCACTGTCCTTATACAGACACAGATAAATTCTATCAATGATCCAGATTTTCCAAGAAACCTTCAATCATAATCTGTTCATAGGCTTCTTTAAAAAAAATAATAATAATAATAAAAAAAAAAGGCAGTTAAATTCAAAAATGTGCCTTGGAAGGTGTTAACCTTGAACTTCGGACTTTGGCCTCAAACCTGTTTAGTTCATTCCTGTGTCTGAGTGAAAGTTTATACCATAGATAGATATCGTGTTTTAACATAATGGACAGATGGACACAATGTAGAGAAATGAATGTATCTAAAAAATAAGTGTATCTCCCGTCTATAACTCAGAAGAACTTAAAGATGTTTTTGTGCAGCTTGTACCGAGTTATGTGTGTTTCCCAGGCTGTTAAACCTGATCAAGAAAAGTGAAGAATTGCTTGAACAGCACAAGTGTGAAATCCAGGAATTTAAGCTCAAACACCGGAAGCTGCGGTACGTATGTGTTAATGTGCATGAAATATTACATGAAGAAACCTTACAGAGCAGGAATACACATAGATTTACTTTGTAACAACTCGACTTTGTTTCTGCAGGATGAAGTTTGAAAACCAACTTTATCAACTGATAGAACAGCAGAAGAGTCTGCACTCTGTCTTTGTGGGTTTGTTTAATTATGGTCACATGTGAAAGAATGTGGTATTATAATTATTAATTCCTGATGTCCTTTAAATAGACTCCACAAAGACTCACAGCTGAAATAGAGGGTGCTGAAAACACAAAAAATCTGCTGTTATCAGCTGGTAAGTCTTCTCATACATTCTGTATGACTCAGTAAAATATTTATTTTAATACAGGCTCTGCATTTATGCAGTATCTGTCTTCCATATCTAACCTGTCTAATGTGATTGTGTGATTTTAGAGAACCTAAAGTTGGCTCAACTGCGCTCTCTGGAAGAGGAACTAGAAAAAGTGAAGATGTAAGCAGAGCTGGGGTATAGGACTAATACTGTGTGTTTATCAGTAGTTTGAAAACCTTAACTTCAACCAACTTCAGAAGGTGTTTGACAATTGTGACAATAAGTCAAATGTTTGCGCCTTCCTTTGTTGCTGTAAATGTTGGCTGTTTTCTGGATGCTTGATGTTCTAGTATTTATTCTGTGAGGCATTAGCTTGTTTTTGTGAATTATTTAACATTGTGTCTAATGGATTATTTCAGGTAAATGTATTGTAAATACCAGTAGTATTCTGTATGGTAAACTAAACTGTTCAAAACAACTTAAGGCCCTTTTTGCAACTGAAATATTTTCATGAAAACACTGGATCCAACTGTTTGATCTTCTGTCCTGATGCCCTTCAGCCAATCTGTGGGTCACACATCAACCATCTGAGGGTCAGGCAGAAAGAAGGAAAGGACAGGCTGTTTCATGGTCATTGTGACTGTAAACTGAAACATGTTGTGTTGACTGTGTTTCATCATCTTTGCAGGTGGTCACAATGAACATCCATTATTTGATCAAATAAAAACAAAAATATATATTTTATATTAAATTTTGTGAAACTCCCAAAAATTACAAACACTACATTACAGTGGGCTTTAACTTATTTTAAGAGGTTACCTATTAATTTGATATACTTAATATTCACATTGTGTACTTGGCATAATATGAAGGTATTTGTATTTCACAGTGTTGTAGAGTTATCTGATTTTATCAACTCTACATCGGTGTAACAAAAACAATAAAACAAATAACTACATACACCATAGTGTGTATATGTTCACACAGCCACAATCAGTGTGTCTTATAAAAGATTTAATAAAGACTTCTGCAGTTTTTCCAAATATGATATAATACTATCTGAGGTTTTACATAAGACACAGACCCTGTGTAACTGATTTATCCCTAAGTAATGCCAATTACTTTTTAACAAACCAAACTACATATTCATCACAATAATTCCACATGAACACAAGGTACTTTGATGGCACGAGGATGATCTTAACCTAATTTTCAAAATCTCAACCAGCCTTTATTTATATAAATATCTACAATGTAGTCCTCAATAGAACATTTTATAACCCCTAAAGCGCTGACAATATGTAAAGGTATAGTCTCATATCTTTAGTTATATTGTAGAAGACAAAAACTGAACACATGATGTAAATCTATGTTTATCTATCAGGCCTTCAAAGTGTATCTTTGGCTTAACAAAGTTTCATGCCAACAGGAGTAGAGACTCCAGCATACAGTGGAGGTCTCTGAAGTTAGATTATTAATGTCAAGATGCTGCAAAATGTATCCTTTACTTTTCTGAAGTGTTAACTGTAAAAGTCCAGAAGAAAAAAGAAAAGGTGCACTTTTCAGTCACATCCAAATCATCTGCTGTTGACAGTGATCCAAAGCAACTGTGAGTGCTTGATTTTTGTTATTTACATTATATAACATACTAAACAATGACTTGTGGACTCCTGTACTGTACTCTGCTCACCCTGCATGCCCTTCAAGCTCTCTGTCTGAATATTTGTTTTGTTGACATCTTAAAAGTAGAGGTTCCATCCCTTAACAGAGGAAATCTACATTACAACCTCGCCTGAATAAATTCCTCCACATTTGCCTCTTCTACAACTGAAACTAGTTTTCCAACTTACTCTGTCATTCTCCTGTGTCCCTCTCACAGAATTGTAAATATTTCAACTTCAACTATTCTCCTTCTAATTCTTGTTTTCCAACTCATATTCTCATATTTGCATTTGCGTCTGGGTTAATAGTGCTTCTATCTGGTGAGCCATTGGCACACAACATGACACTGTCCCAGCTACACAGACATACATCACTGTCACAGTTACAGTTATCTACTGTTTCCACATTTTTTGATTGGCATGAATCTACTGTCTTTTCCCTCGTGTAAAAAACGTACTCACATTCTTTTACTCAATCAAGCCTACCTTTTTTTTTTCTTTTTGGTAAAACATTAACCCATTGAGCCAGAATGCAAGTAGAGTCACCCTTCTTTCTTTCAGTTACCATAAAAGGTAAAGGTACAAACAGGCACATTCCATCTTCACTGACTTTAGTTTGTTTTTAGCATGTTTATACTGTATATAAAGTCTTTTCAAGTTTTACTGCATATTGTGAAAATCCAGGAGAGGCTGCAGTGTGGAGCCACAGAGGTACTTTGATATTGTCGTTGGCACATACGGACAATGAGTCTTTTTGATCGTCTTGCATAAATAGTTTCCATATAAAAGGTTGGTCCTCCATCTTTCGTTATCCCAGGCTATTCCCCATCTGTTAACAGAACAACAGGGATAATGGTGAATGCAAGAGACTGAGACCTCCTGCCCATATTTTGTTTCCCCTTTCATTCACCAACTGCATTCACAAAAGGACATCTTATTTCATTACTTCAAGAAAAGACACTGTAATGTAATTATATTTAGAATTTCTATTATTGTATTTTAGTGTTTCTGATATAGCAATACTTTTATGGAAAAATCAGCCTTTTATTTTCCAACAGATTGCATGTAATGTAACCAGTGACCCTCCATCCATTCCACATTACACTGGACAAATAACAAACACCTTTGAGTACTTCTTCATCTCCCCGGCTTAATTTTTCTCTGATTTAAAAATTCTCACATCACGATTACAAGTTATTTTCTCAAAAGAAGATAAGATGTCTAGTTTCTTTTCTTTAGTGAATGCAACTTGCTTCCATACCTTTGTTACATAAATGTCCTAAAATTTTAAGTGACAACTCAAAGTGCCAGAAGTACAAAAATTAAAACCAAATTCTATTCTATTTAAAAAGTAATAAACATTAGTTCCTCCACCAAAATTTATTTTCACAGCTTAAAACTGCATTTATCAGACAGTGTAAAACATTCATTTGCCACTGATAAAAAACCAGAATGTCTAAAAGGTAAAATTAAAAAATTAACTACACAAAACAGTTTTTCTGTACATTTAGCAGATTTTCATCATTAGTCAAAAACAGTAAAGTTGCACAGAAGTAGCTCTCACATTTAACTACAAGAATTAAGCATTCACTTAGAACATGCTACATCTAATCAGCTTAAGAATATATGTACTTTAAATGTCTCCCTTTTCCATGCGATTACAATTTAAAGGTTCAGTGTGTAATGATTGGTTACATCTAGTGGTAAAGTTACAGATTTCAACTACAGTAGGTTGACTGAATTTTATCATGTGGGTCTGAAAAACTTACTGTGAGTAAACAAAACCACAATGATTCTTACTTTGCCGTGATTATACACTAAATCCCCTTTAATCTTACACACTGGACCTTTTAAACACTAGTACTTGTCTTTATAACTCCAGTTGTTTACCCTTGTTTATATCTCCTTCCCCTCTACGTTGCAAATATCATCCTTGGAATGATAGACTACCTCAAAGCGGCTGTAGACCTTCTTCTCCTTCCTCAAGCTCTCTATCCTCTTCAGTAATCCCTCCCTCTCCTGGGTGGTGCCCTGTGGTGCTCGCAGAAAACGATTCCGTTTCAAGGAGCCCTGTTTCTCCACCTTCTCCACTGTGTCACTATCTTTGTCTCCACCTGATTCTTCTCGCTCCTGTCGGTTCTTTTGGCTGTTTGCTGAAATCTGCTCCAGAATCACTTTGGTGTCATCTCGTAGGTTGCTGCTGAACAGAACAGAGCTGCCGGGCGTCTGGTATCGAGATGGACCAGATAGGCCAGTTGAGACTTTGTGATTGCTTGTGGTCTGATCAGCAGTGGTTGAATCTGTGTCTTTAGCTGATGAACTCTGTTTTTTGCTTGAATCTGTGACCTCTGGTACTGCGTTCGTGGTTCTGTCATCTCCTGAAGATTTCTTCTCTTTATCCTTAGGCCCTAGGAATCCCTTCAGCCTCTGAGTCTGTTTTTTGAGGAAGTCAAGTGGTTTGTCGCCCTTTCCCTCACCGAGTGTATTGATGGATGTAGTGGATCCCATCATTTTTTCCTTAGACTCATCACGTGGCAGAGTTGATGAACTATGAGAACGATTCTTTTTCATCTCACTTTTCTCTGCGTCAGTAGCATCTGTCGCTAGAATTTCCTCACCACAAGAGATACGACGAGGATTCAGTCCTTTCAATTTCAGTGGATCCCTCTTAAAAATTTTGGGTGAAGGAAGAGGCTTTAATGACCTGAAAATGTCTTTCTTGTGACTTTCTGGGGCATTCTCTTCTTTGTGAGTTGTTTCAGAAGGCTTTAAGAAACTCGCAGATGGCTTGATGGGAATCGGAGGTGGTTTCGAGGAATTCATTGAAGGTCTGCGAGTGAGCTCTGCTAGTTTTGCAGAGATATCTAACTTCTTTGGTTCAGGCTCTGGTTTAGTAAGAGAAACAGATGGGATTTTTGATGATGTGGTATTAGTAGGAGGTTTGTCAGAGAGATCTGGCTTTTTTTCGGCAGGCTCTGGAGCTTTAAGTGATGACTCTGTCCCCATTTTTGAGGCTTTTCTCTTTGCAGCCAAGTCTTGGAAGTATTGCAGTCGACTGGCCGGATCATTCATGTTCAAAGATGGCGTTTGCTGGGGTGGTAGAGAATCCATTGTAACATCAGAGGTCCCACCAGTCAGTGTGGTTGTCAAATCTTCATTTGTTTTCTTTTGTTCTTCTTTAGTTTTAATCTCATCCTCTAATTGAATCTTCTTTTCCTCCTGTTGCTGTAGCTTCTCTTTTTCCTTTTCTTTCTCCTGTTTCTCTTTTTCATCTTTTTCTTTCTCCGTTTCCTTTTCTTCAGCTTTCTTTCTCCAGTCAAAAGGCTCACGAGACATTGACCTTCTCTTCTCTAAGATCTGAGCCACAATTGAGGAGGTGCGTATTGAGTCTAATTCCTCATCTTGCTCTGTAGCAGGCTTTAGGCCCAGGCTTCCACTGTGCATCTCTGCCTTGGAGGATGAAAATATAAGTGAGGAGCGAAGACGAGAGCTACGCTGAAGGAGTGGATTGATACGTGTACGGAATGATTCATGTTTAGACAGCAAAAGCTCAGGAGCCTCTTTCACTTCCATATCCAATCCCACCTCCTTTGTTGCACCCGGTTCTAGCTGTTGCTCTCTCTCTTTTTCTAGTACAAATGGTTTCATTTCACTGACAGAGGGAAGCAAATCTTTGGCTGTTGTGGTGCCAGAGGCTTTACTGGTGCTTTCTGGTAAGATGGGCTTTCCAAAGCGTGGTCTCGGGATATCTACTTTGGGCTTGGAGGGAAGATTTGACAGCTCCTTTAATCCAAAGCGGGGAGTGGACTTTTCAGCTGGAGGTTGAGGTGGTGCAATGTCTTCAAAAGCATCAGGTCCTACTGGTTGATTCAGGCCCTCTTCTCCTCCATCCTCATACGTACTCAGGTAGGAATGGATTCTCCAACTCCTGAGACCTTGTTTTGCATTTTCATCTTGATTGGTCTCTTGATCAGGTTGTTTGGGGTACTGTTTCTTCTCAGGTGCATGTGGATGTGTGGGTGAGCTTTGACAAGCATATGCTTGACCTATGGTTGGCCTCTTACTGGATGAACCTCCTCCATACCTTCCAGCCACTGGAGGTACCAGTTGCCCATCTGGTCCTCTCAGATCATCAGATGAAAAGTACTCATGTCCAAAGTTTCCACCAGAAGGAGGCTCCAAATCTGAACGGTAGCTTGAGTCTGAATACTGATCAATGGCGAGTTGTGGAGGATGACCTCGAAGTCTGTCATAGTGACCATGGCCAGAACCTGGACCAGGCCCTTCAGTGTAGTATTGGCTAGACATGGTCTGCTCCCTGCAAAGAACATAGAATGGTATTAGGCTTTTATTACATTTGCATAAGGGTCTGATTCTGACCTTTCTAATAGACTACCATGGGACCTTATCTCGGAAGTCCAGTAGAAAACAACAGGAGACAAACAATTTTCTGATCCTGTTTGAATCATGCCATTAATTACACATATGATGTCTATCAGGTTTAGAAATTCATGGTATGTTGTTAAACTGTTATGTCCTGTTTCATTGAAACAAAAACTATATATTCAACCAAATGTGCAAACTGTCCTTGCATCAAAGTCTGTTCATACAGTTCTCTCAATTACTAATGTTTAAAACTAATGTATTTCTTGAGTTCACAGTGACCTTAACCTTTGGCACAAAGTCTTTTCACTTCATCCTTGGGTGAATGTTCATGCCAAGATATTCAATCAAACCATTCATGTGACATTGCATTGTATATATACTGTATTTTTCGGAATATAAGGCGCACTTAAAATCCTTTACTTTTCTCAGTAATCGACAGTGCGCCTTTTAATCCGGAACGCCTTATGTATTAATTCTGGTTGTGCTTACTGACCAACTTTATGTGGTACACGGCGCACAAAATTCTGTCAAATTGTTTTAGTACAACTTTGGTAGCTACGAAGCCACACCGCTTGATGGATTGTCTGAGCATTACGGTAGTCAGGAGCCTCGCGGAGTGATACATAGTTCTGTGTGTTAAATTGCGAGCTGCGTGGGAGCATTGGATGACAGAAGGTGAACACACATTCACAAAGACAGGGAGGCAACGCCAGGCGAGTTACGCCCCTATCTGCCAATGGATCGTGGATGCCTGGGCTAAGGTATCAGTCTCAAGTGTCGTCCGAGCTTTCACGAACTCCGGCACGGTACGATGCAGTGTGAACGCAACCTTGCTGGACTCCGGACGTGACCTCATCACCATTCCGCCAACGGAAGTGAGTAAATCAGCATGAAAACATTGACGGCTCTCCTGTTGTCACTGAAAAAGCCTCGGATCAGTTCACACAGGTTCACCTTATCTACAGAACCACTGGGTGAAATATCAGGGACAACGAAGGCCGCTCTTCTCTCTTCCTCCAACAGGCTAACAGATAGGTAAGGGTTTGTCTTCTTCTGACTTCCGTGTTTGTTGGATAATGACAGAATTCCCTCCACACTGCCACCTATTGTTTGGCCCTGGAAAACCCAGACTTATGAATGTTTTGTTTCGCTTATTAATCCACCTTATAATCCGTTGCGCCTTATGGTCCAAAAAATACGGTAATGATAGATCAACTGTCACATCTAAAACAGAATCATCAGAAATTTAAACTTTCTTTTATTCTTTTTCAGAGAATGAGGTGTTATGTGTCAAGGTGACAGCCTTATTGGTATCAGTGATGAGCACTACATAAGATGAGAGATGCAGTTCACTTAACCCTTTCACACTTTTGCTCACTTACACACTTTCACAATCCCTAAAACAAACTACAACTTTCGTAACTCAAAAAAATATCTGAGAAACAGCATATCTATAAATAATGGCATTCAAACAGGATCTAAAATCCCTCATATTTGACTTCCATACATATTTTTTCCCATGAGGCATAGTGGAAGGAGCAAGACTTGGTCTCTTTACACATATATTTAATGAAACAAGCTAGCTTTTAAAGAACCAACCTGTGGAAGTCGCTCTCATCCAGATTGTTCATGATTCTGTGCTTCATGAATTGCCTGGAGGATGTGTAGTTTTCTTG
>JAPTMW010000003.1:5472539-5484739 GCA_029822955.1 Ostorhinchus angustatus
CTTTGTTGCCAGTTGGGATTAGGTGACTCAGCAGAGACTGTGACGTCAGCATGGTGCCTTGCAATGACATTTGGTTTGCAGATGCATTTTGTGCAGCCACAGCTGGCTTAGATACAGTCCCAGGACCAGACGCCATATTGGCCTGCAGTCCCGATGGAAGAAGGATTTGTTGCGCTAGTGGATTTGATTGCGGTTGTGGCTGCGGTTGAGGTTGAGGTGGAGGTTGAGGTGGAGGTGCCAGGGTTAGTGGTGCCTGCTTAAGAGACACATTAGACACTGTGGGAATCTGGACCATAGAGGGTCCTTGAGGCAAAGCACTTCGAAGAGCTATTGTGGCACCAGGCTGAAGCAAACCTTTAGCTTCAGCACTGGCCAGCTGCACAAGGGCCGATGCTTGAGGGGGCAGGAAAGCTTGATTGGATCCAGGGGAACATATCAGAGTTGTACTGTTTGGAGGTCCTTGTAATGTCAGTACAGTTCCAGCGTGCTGGCCATTGCTTGGTAAAACCAGAGATTTACTGTTTAACAAGTGAGGCTGCTGTAGTTTTGGGGCAATATTTGGAAAGGTCAGAAACACGCCATTTCCATTGGGTGTAGGTTTAATGGTATAGTTCTTGTTCTCATGAATTAAATTCTGCACCTGTGTGCTGACCGAATAATGTGCTGGTGAAACCAGCATGTGGTGCAACATTTGGTCTAGGTTTCCAGTGTTCCCCTTACACATCTTACAGCAGTAGATCCTTGTAGATGTGCCACCTTGAGTGTGTAATCTGTAGCCAATATACTGCTCTGTTAAACCCTCAAGATGCTTGAGAATGATGTGCTTCTTCATTGCAAATATAGAAGAACTAGGGTATCCACATTTTCTGCACTGATACCTCTCATTTCCACGATGGGTGGGTACTATGCTTTCCCTTGCCGGTTGGACATGGGGGGGGAATTTGGCATGAAAGAATAGTGTGTGCTTCTTGAGATCCTTGGGGTTACCGATGTAGGAGCACTGAGAACAGAGTGCCAACGCGCAGAATGCCTGCACATATTCATGGCAGCGTGAAACATGGCTCCTGAAGTTATAGATGTTTTGTGAGGAGTACTTGCACATGCTACAACACAGAGCCCGAGACCTGTAAGTCCACTAAAGAGACAGGGAGTAAAAGAAAGAACAAAAACATGTTTAAGATGAAAATATCTAAAAGTTAAGGCATAGTATTCCAAATAAAGTCTTTAGGTAGCCATTGGGTCCTAACAAATATTTAATGTTGCAGTTGATTGTTTAAAAAAACATCAAACACTTCCAACTGGAGTTAAGTGCAACACCCACTTTTTTGTGTAGTCTGCCATTGTATCCATCTGTAAAATTGAACCACGCTGTGTCCTCAAACACCTCTTCTTCATCCTCTTCCTTCTCAGAGTTTTCTTTAAGTTCCTGGACAGTAGAAAATAGAAAACATTTCTTGAGTATTTGAAGCAATGTCACAGTAAGCATTCAAACTTTCTCCTAAATGTCCAGACAAAACAAGATATATAAGAACAATTCTGTCTTTGTAGGGAAATTTGGCTTGGGCGATGGTACTACACACAGCTGCAATAACTAATATATGAAAAGACAAGGTCAGTGGTAAATCAAAAACAGGATGATTATATAGAATAAAAGTAAAGAATAAACATGTCAAATATTTACATGTCTTAGGAGATAATAAAATACAGCCACAATTAATGACTACTTTCATTGTCAATTAACCTGTCAATTATTTTTTGATTAACTGATTAGTTGTTTGGTGTGCAAAATGTTGATCAATGTAGTACAATTTACAGGATATGAAACACGATATAGACCTGAATGATAAAACCTGCCAGCACAACACAGATGAACAGTACAGCCATTACATCACAGGACAAATGATCAATTACACACTTCACCAGCAGAAATCTACATACAAACTGCAATAACATTAAGGAATATTTACACAGATTTTCACAACCATTCAGTGCTATATCGGAAACCCAGGGGAACAGGAAAAAAGGTATGGATTTTGAGCTGGTTGGTATAATAACAGAAGAAATTAGGGTGGAGGGAGTGTCGCCATATATGTGGACAAAAACTGAAGTGGAGAGCACGTCAACTGTTGTAGACAATCTCCTAGTAGGAGTGGGTGATATGGCAAAAATATATCTTGGTTTTATCACAATTCTTTACACTGATCTTTGAGACTAATTTGCAAGTTTCTGAACAGTGCAACCAAACAGTTTCCCTGTGTAAAACATAGCCCTAAAAGAAAAAAAAAAATTTGCCCAAAGACCCTTCCAGAACATTTTTAATTTCATTTGTGCAATTTTGTCAACTTGTGCCAAGAATATAAACATACTAAAATGTGAACAACACTCTGATTAAGTGCACTGTTGAATATAAAAACTAAACTGCACTTGATTTTTTAGGTAACTTTCAATAAACATGAAAAGTAAAAAAAAAAAAAAAAAAAAATACAAAAGATACACAACATACTGTTTGGATGCTGTCTCTTCAGCTGATTGAACAGGTTCATAGTGTTGACATACTTTATTCTAAGAGTATAACACGACGAACCTATATGTGGGGGACGCGAGGGACTCACGTCCTGCTCCCTCAGATTACAGTTTCTGAAGATAAGTTAAAGGAAATTTAGCTGTACAACAGCGGCAGCCTTTTAAAGGCTTCTACAGAGTCAGCCATACTGTGCACGTGTGAGCGCACCTACTCCGTGTGCACTACCCGCGGCCGTTGGAGGTTTCAGTCGAGTGTACGAAATTCACACTCAAAAACAGGTTGATGTGCGAGGACATCCATGGAGTCAAGTATGGCCAACTCTGTTGAGGCCAAGTCTTAAGTTATGATAGACTTGCCCCGCCATTTTAAGTTTCACTTTCACTGCGCGTACTCATCGTGCGGCACAGAACGCACCCCCATATAAACCCCATGATTCCATGATCTCTCTGCTTTGTCAGATTGTCAATACATTCTAATCTTTCACGATCCAATATCATCATATTGCACACCCCTATCTCCTAGGCAGTATAAATACTGAAATTTCTTAAGCAAAAAATAAAATTGCCATCAGCAAAATGTCAAGGACTGGATGGAGGGCTCTGACTGCTTGTGCTTATGCACTGACCAGTAGTTCAGAGTAACCAGTCTTATTGGAGTCTTGGTGGCGTGATGGAAGGCGTGATTGCTGATGCATTCAACTATCACATAAAAACACCGTTATGATGACATTTTAGTAGAGATGATTAACCACTTGTTGCTGTTCATTCTGTGGTCACTGGTAAAGTAAAAGCTTAGCAATAGTATTTCATACAGATGCAGTACTGTACACCTAATCAAGACAAGGAAACATTTACTACTGAACACTGAAATACACACTGTAAATAAAAACTGCATTTTTGCATTTACTTTTTAGGGTTTGTGAACTGTATCAATCAAATGTTATTTATATAGCACCAAATCATAACAAAACTTATCTCATGACACTTTACATATAGAGCTGGTCGAAACCACACTCTTAAGAAAATTGCATTGGTAGAAGTGACATGTGCTCAGAACTCTCCATTCCTTTTGGCTGTCATGTATGGTCTTGCCAAGCTATTACGTTTTCTTTACAAGTTTTCAATTTTTTAACCAATGATATTTTGTGATTATTACTTTCTCTGAAAAGGCAGTCAAAAATGGGAAGGCCATTCACATGACAATGCGCTTCCCTCATCAATGAGCATTTTTCCTTTTTTCCCTTTTCATGTCTGATAGTACTGAAAAATTCTAGATCTTGCACATTTTTTAAAATACAAAACTATAATAATAGTCAAATACATTTCTGATAGTGAAAACAATGTGGTGTAAATGTTAATAGAAAATGACATTTCTGTTAGTTCCATCCAATTGCTTTTACACAGGTGCAGACTATTATCATTATGAAAGATTACAACCTTGAACTCAAATTATTGCAATCATGACATGCCTATAAAACAACCAAATGCAAATGATTGGAATTGCCCTCTAGTGCCACTCATGTCTTATTAAAAATCACTCTTTAATCATATTATAATGTTTGTTTTTATATACTGATATTGTAATTCCGATGAATTCCAATAACCAGTTTTTAACTAAATGAATAGCACCAGCAATCTATTATAGTCTCTACTATTTATTTTGATTAACAAAAGTCAGGAAAAATACTAGGCTAATAAGCAATTTTATGAAGATTGTAACAGTACATATCTAAAATTCTTCCAAAATATATTGTTTTTTTATTTCTTAATGACCACAAAAATATACCATAAAACCTGAGGCTGTAAAACCCTAAGGTTGACATTTCTCATCAGTGGCTAAATCTGACAGGTGTAGGTTGTTTTGTGACTTTCATTAAAAACAATATTCCAGGATGCAGACTCATCAAGGCTGAAAGATGTAAACCTGGCCAATGAGCATGATCCCCCAGGGGAAAATAATTTATCTGCTTTAACAAGTAGTTACACAGTGATTCTTTCATAACAAATGATTTCACCAAAAAGGAAGGAGCTTACATCCATAGTTATAATAGCACTTACTTGCTTATTTCCCATTTATAATCTACTCACTAATGAACATTCTCCTCTTCACACCAAGAAGTGGCTTCTGTGTTTAAGATGATACTGACACAGTCCATCAGTCAGACATAGTTTGTGACACCTACCTTCAGATGCTTTTGGCAGTCCTCCAAGCCAATCTCACATAGGATGTTTTTCACAGCCCTACGTGCCTTACGGATGGTCTCAACATTTCCAACAGGGGACTGATACATAATTCCTCACAAAGCCTGATGAATATAAGAGAATAACACATTATTATACTATGGACAAGTATCACAAAAATTTAAAGCGTACAAAAATATCAATGGTGCATTTAATTTTAAGTACACAACAGGCCATAAAGGTCTACACTTAGATTTAAGTCAGCAAACAGATTATTCTATTGGTTCTATTCTGTTAGCTTCTCATTTCTGAAACAACCATCAGGTTGAAAGAAAGCATAAATATTGGACTGTGTTTCAATGGCAGAAGGTCATGTTAGTCCAGATTGACCTCTTCCAGACTGATGGGTGCATCAGGATAGAGAAGAGATATGATGAAGTGATTACCCATCATGACTAATGTCTGTGGTTGCTTCAGTTGGTCAGGTCTGGATTCTGCAACATGTGTCCATAAAATGAGTTCAGCTGACTATCTGAATATACTGAATGACCAGTGAGGATTTATCTTCCTTAATAACAAAGGCAGGTTCCAAAATGCCCATACCAGGATTCATCAGGCTCAAACCGAGTAAGAGTGGTTCAGAGAGCTTGAGGCATCATCAACATCATCATCACTTACACACATGGATTGGCCACCAGAGAAACCAGACCTGAACCCCAGAGACAATCTTTGGGATGTGATAGAGAGGAATTTGCACAGTGGTCCGACTCTCCCATCATTAATACAAGATCTTGACTGAAAATGTAACCAAATCTATATGGAAATAAATGCTGCGTCATTTATTGAGGCTTTGCATTTGCATTGTGTAGCACAAACAATGTCACAGTGAATGAAAGTTAAAGACAATCCTGCTACATATTTTTATTTTTTTTGGCCACGCCGTGCATTTATTTATGTTTTCCCAAGGCCAAGCAATGAACAAGTTGTCAATTAAATTACTTATTGTTATGTGTACTACATTTGACCTAAACAGTGGAATTTGGATGTGAACTATTGTAAAAAAAAAAAAAAAGAAAAAATGTTTGCCTTTGCAGAATTAAAATGGTTACAGTGAACACATGAAAAGAACAGTTGTTTTGAAAATAGTTATTAGATCCCAATGACAAAGTAGTGAAAAGTAAACATTTGATATAAATTTGACCTGTGAAATCTCCTGGGTTTGTTTTGTGCATGAGACAGAAATTTGCTAAAAGACATATAAACAATTTAAAAATTGTATTTCTTTTTTTAAATGAACAACAAAGCATCCTAATTTTCTCAAGAATAAGTAGTGCATAGATTATCGTCTGATCCTGTTCTTGTTCTAAAAACTGTTTTGTCTACTTGTTCCTAGAATAAAATCTCAAAAGGTAAATAGCTTAAAAGCTGATCTACTTATTTTCTAGTTACATAAATACAGTTATTTCAATGTGGAAAAACTATACAGGTTAAGAAAAATGTAATTACAGTAAATCCAATTTAACTGTGATCAGTTGATCTATACAGTGCTGATACCAACAGGTGTGTCTCCATTCAGTGTTATGGTTTTAGTGGATGATGACAGTTCTATGAAGCATAAAAACCTGTTACTTTTAAGTTTCACTCATTAAAATCCATTGGAATTTAAGTTAAAAATGTATGTGAATATGGTCGTAAAACACTAGTACTGCAACATTATAGTCCAATATGCCTGCATCGACCGTCACTTAGACAACTCAAAGCACTGATCTATTTGTTAAAAAAAAACAAACTCTACATTAGCACGATGCTAATAAACATTAAAACATGAACAGCTGATGTGTAAACAGCTTATTTTCTCTTTATGCATCACACTACCTGCAATAGATACAACTACAACGAATATTATCCATTACTGATGGATTAAGAAGCTATTTACTTTCCAAAGGAAACACGCTATCTACGAATATTCAGACTAGATCTAACTCTATACAGTTTCAACAGCTGTGTACGCCGACAGCTCTGTGGATGCTGTCTGTGGTGGAGTCAGTAAAAACCCACTGCAGCTGACAGCAACACGCCGGTCAATGAGCTGGTCACGCCGCTTCTTCGCATCAGAAGAGCATGCACAGCCTCCTCTCACATATTTACCTCGTCCAATTTCAGTGTCGGTCGACGTTAGTTGTCGCTGTGCCACCTCCGACAGGGTTAACGCTTTCCACTTCCACCCGCCCTCAAGTGTGTGTGTCGGTAAACTGCGCCCGCTGAAACCGCTGCGCAGAGATACTCATCAGAGCAGCGCACTCCGTGCAGATACACTACTCTATAAGTAATGTAGTCAAATATTAAAGGAAATGTTTGCGAACCCCCTCCGGAGATAAGTTATTTTTGGTCTAGCTTTTGTCCCTTTCTTTCTCTATGGAGGAAAAAATGGCGCTCAAGTTCAGGATATGACGTAGCCGTCCTCATTTGCATACTGCACCAACTGACCAATGGGAGCTTCCTCAACTAAAAAACTAAATAAGGGTTTATTGTTCTATCTACACTGCCCATCACTATTTGAGATATCCCTGTTGATGTGTTTCCACTTCAGTTTGTGAACTTAATGCACTCACTTAGTTGTTAAGTGGATTTTTGTTGTTCTGTGACACATAGCTAGGGCAGGGGGCGTGGCTTCAGGGCCCCCTCCATTTAGTCACATGGTATATGACTAAAGGGGACCAATGAGCTGTCGAGAAAATGAGCTAAATGGGCGGTCCCTCTGTTGTGACGTCATATCATGCTACTTTTTTAACCAATTACATTCATCCACCATTTTGATATGAGGAGAAGGTAAATTACTAATAAGTTAACAATATTTTTGGTTTGAATAGTTTATATAAAATGTGAAACATTAAAAAAAATTACAGCTAGCTAAAACATCATAATATATAGGAAAACAGTTGCGAAATTTAGTTACAATTTTACTTTTTGTACATTTGTACAATTTGAGTCAACATTTTCTCGTAATAGTCTTATGTTTATCTTTCTTGGCTAACAATTTGCATACATCGTGATAATACTTAAGTGAAAGGCAAAAGTGCAAAGGCAACTCACCTTGCTAACTTCTGACAAATTTATGTGTTACATGAAATGAAAATTTTTGACTAGTAAATCATTTTTCACTTAGAGGTCAGTGCTATTTTTTAATCCCACCAAAATGAACTGTAATTGTCTATTAGTTCCATCACATGACACTATAACTGGGCTTAACGACTAAAATTTGAATAGAAAATTTTGGGCGTCAGACCAAAGCAATATCCTAAACATTAACTGTGACTACTAAGGTCATAGCTAGTATTAAAACATGCAGTAAGGTACAATGTCATCGCAGAAAACCAGATTAAATGGCAGCTGGTATGATGGCTGTACTGCAGCAGAATTTCTCACCATAGCAGGGTCTCGTCCCAGAGGTAACGCACCTGAATGGAACATCATCTCCAAACATAGTAATGTAAAACAAGTCTTCACTTTGTTCCTTTTCCTTGATATTTCTATTCACATCAGTTGCTGTATTATTTATCCAGACATGTAAATACATATGTGTTGTGTTTCTATTTGTATGCTGCTCCTGGATGCCATGCTGTGTGTGCATGTATGAGTGGTTCCCATCTGATTAATAAATGCTCTTCTGTCTTTTCATTATTTACTATCACTTTGCCCATTTCTCCTCTATACACTGATGGATTTTGTGCTCTGTCCTACATCTGAACTTCCACTGATCTTATTACCAGACAAACTGAAATAAAGAAGGCTTCATGTCCTATTTATTGTAAACACAGCATACTGGATCGGAGCTCTAACGGCTACTCTTAAAGAAGCCTTGAATTATCTTCCACAGATGGTGGAAATGACATCTGGAATGCCTATAGCATTTTCATTTTTGTCCCACTTAGTAATCCATCCTTTCTGTTTGAAGCTGCCGTGAAGTGGAATTCTCCTTCTTGAAGGACACTTAATAGTCATGTATTTTTCACATTTATAACACCTGTAAGCCTGTTTGTGTGATACTCAAAAGTTACTGTTGTACTGTATGTGTGTGTACTGTACTGTGTTAATACTACCAACTGTTTTCTGATGCAGTGTGATATGAAATTTATCTGAAAACTGACAGCCTATGTTGAGATTTCTTTCTCTTTTGGGGACTGTCTTTGTGAAACCACAATAATGCATGTGTTCTTGTACAATAGACCACTAGCAAAATAACTCTTTGGTCTGACAGTCAGTTTTTGAATTATGGTGCAGGTTTTTAACAGATACTGTAAGAAGTGGGTGAAGAGAGCTTCTATATCCTCAATGGCAAAGATCACACATACACAGGACAAATGATTTCAGTCAGAAATGTATTAAATTAATCAGTTTCATTACTTTAACAAGCACAATTTACAGTCAAAAAATGGGCTATGGTCCATTAGTGCCTTAGACAACAAGTAATTAATACATCAGTAATTTGTAACACAAGGACAGGATTCTTTAAAAACTGCCGGTTAAGTCAGGTCATCTTTTATAATATTAGACATTTAGCTGTACAAGAGACTGTGCATTACGGCCCTCATAACAATAAAGGCATGAGGAAAAGTTGTTTTAATATTTGCACTGCCCCAGAGAGGTCATGTACAACTAACTTGTGTTTGACTTCAGATACTGATCATATATGCTTGAGCACTCTTCAGGATAGGGTCGTTTGCTGGTTTTTCAGATCATAGGAGGACGAGGAATAACCCCTAATCTGACAGATCTGAGAAACCAGGGCTGCATTGTGAAATGTCACAGTATTTATTTAACCTACAAAAGATTTTGTGCATTGTAAACCTGATTCACCTCTCTCTATTAGAGGCCAGGAGTGCCTTTCTAAATGTGAATGTAGCTTTCTATACACCAAAGCCACATCTCAGTGTTGAGAAATTATCCCATAGCAGATCCTTCATGCCTTACGAGTAAGGGAAAATGACTGAGGTCACAAATGGTAAATCACAGCACACTTAAATCTATGTAGCGTTAAAAAAACACATCAATATCTTGTCAGAAAAACACTGTTGATGGGTCACTGCATAATACCTGGGCAAAAATACACTTAAAGTTGGAGCTTTTAACATGCCCCAGTACTATCTGAATCCAATAAATAAAATGTAATGAGGTGAACTGCAATAATAGGTTACGCCATTGTCATAATTTCATTTAAATTATGTGGTGTTTGAAGTAGAGTCTACACAAGGCACTGACTCCTTCAAACGCCTCAAAAATCATATACAGACAAAACTGATGTGTTCAAGAGACACACGATTTACAAGACTGTTGACAGGTAATCAATAGAGAACATGATTTAAATTAATTGTGCATTTGTAAACTGGATTTTAGTTAGGAAACAACCACCCCAAAAAGGCTGGGGGTCCCATCTCCAAAGAGTCATCCATTTTGTTGCATAATGTCATTCGAGCTTGGGCTGGACTTTTTTTTTAAGCTGACAGGTTTTGTTTTTCTTTAGGTCAATTAGAGAGAGGAGCAAACATGAAAAGATTATCTTCCAGATACCGTTTTTAATCATTTGAGGTATGAACCATTAGCTATAAGCCAACAATTTCCTGTTTTCAGAGGTAAAAAAAAAAAGTCCAATTCCTGGAAGAAATAATATGACACGACACTTTCCAAGGTGGTTGGAATGTTGACCACATGAAGCCGCTTGTCCCATAATACCACTCTGACCTCACTCTGGTTGAGTAGGGTCTGTGCAACATCATCCTTGGCCGGGGCAAACGTGACTTTACTGATTGTACTGCACCATGTCGAAGTTCTTCATGGTACTGTCCAACACCACACCGGCTTCCAACATTTCGTACCTGCAGACGACGCCAAGAACATACAGTGACAATCCTCCTACCACATGTGCACAAGTGTATCCCTGAAAAATATGATTCAGTACTTACCAGTCAGAGGTGGAGACGGTGTAGTACACTGGCAGCTGGGATGAGCCCGAGAGGCAGCTGCACTCCTCCAGGCCTGATGCTCCCATGTTGGAGAAGAGAAGCCAGTCTCCCACAGTGAGCTCTGGTAGCAGGCAACGCTCCACAACCTGGTCGAGTTGGTCCAAAGATGGGCCCCAGAGGCTGCTGGGATACACTGCCTCTTCAGCACACAAAGCATGCTGTAAAGAGGAAATGGCATCATTAAAATATGCAATGATTACAAAACTTACAAACATACATACCTATTCAAATTCAAAAGGTAGCCCTTTAAAAAAATTAAACCTTACGTTTCAGAAATAATCCCCAAGGATTCTAATACAGCTGAAACATGTTGCAAGATGTGGAATTATGTATGGGTCTGATAATGCCACTGGATACTGACACCAAGGATATAAACACATTTAACTCAGTATTCATATTGAATAAACAGCTGGGATTTCAAGGCTAAGATCTGGTTTTCTTCTAGAAGGCATGAAAGGGATGCAACAAATCAGGGATGCACAGTTGCTGTTAAGACCCAATCAGACGGCAAATTCAGAAACCAGGTCATCGCAACCCTGGAGTTTCTAAACTAAAACAAGGTCAACAGTATTTCCAAAAGTCTCAGTCTTTAGGTTGCTTAAAATACTCACTTAATGTGTACCAAAAGTTCTCATTTAAAAAGAATGAGTGAATGATACAACTAAAAAATAATTACAACTAAACTTTTGTTTAAATTACTTTTCAATGGCCTGCTACTTTTCAGTCATTGATTACTACATGAATACATGATTCAGATCTACTTTTAGTGTCACTTGTTCATTAACGAGTTGTGCACATAAACAGAATGCAGAACAAAAAATCACACAATCTACTGAAGAGTTCATTCTGATGAAGAGCGGGTGCCACCTTGCTATTTCTGGGTTGGCTGATTATATAAGAATTCTCCATGTACGTTTCAATACCCCAGGGGTTTTGTGTTGAAAAAGACAATACTAATGTAATAAAATCTGTAAACAAGGCTGTATAGTGCATTATCTATAGCAATTCAAATCCTGCTTCCTCTAACAGTTATAATGCATGACCTGACTCCAATACTCTGATAAACCTGCCATCAGATATGGAATTTAGTCTTGAATGGGCTGAACTCTCTTGGGTGAAGACCTACTAACCTTATGCACTGACGGGGCAGCGATGGAGTTTCCAAGTAGCTTGAGGTTGAATGGACCATAAACACCCTCATTCATGTAGTACAGGAACTCTGCATTCTCTTTGTTCTCATCTATGTAAATACAATGCCACGTCAGAAATGAAGATAGTCTAGTACATCTTGACAGAACAAATACAGAGACACAATCCATTCTCTCTTTGGGAGGACTCTAAATGAAAAATACAAAAACCAAGGCACTCTCTTATAATTTAAAAATGCCTTAATTATGGCATGTCTCAATGGATCTCACTGAGCCCCTATGCATTTCAGACTGCTGGCCTTCATCAGGGGGACAAGGCCAGCAGTCT
>JAPTMW010000003.1:5947212-5957439 GCA_029822955.1 Ostorhinchus angustatus
TGTAATTGCTATTTCTGTACAGCCATCCAGTTGAGATAGGCCAGTGTTTACCCCTTGATCCGTGGGCTTAACAATAGGAGGGAGGAGGGAAAAAAAAAGATAGTGAAAGAGAACTCAGAGGTAACATTTGTCAGTGGCAGTCTGTCGTTCGCCTGATTGACTTCATGGAGAAAAACGGCGAGACTCCGCCAGGGCGATGCTTGAGTGCCTCTGATCTTCATTTTCCGCCGCCACTGTTATTTTTCCTTTTCTTCCTCCCTCCATCTCTCCTCCTCCTCCTCGTCTCTTCCTCTCTGTCTGTCTTGTCCCTCTTGTTTCATTGGACTCAGATCTCTCCATCGCTCTAACCTTTCATTATGACAAGACAAAGCTTTAATCTCTCACGAACCATTTCCCCCCTGTGACAGGCAGAGCGAGTGGTGACGGCCCTGACACACACACACACACACACACACACAGAAGTGGTGTGTACATCTGATATAGGTATGCCCACAAGGCAAAGTGACACATAGTGACAAAGACAGAAACAGAGAGGAGGAGGAAGGATAAAGAGAAGGTGACAGCGAGGAGAGAAGAGATACGACACTAGAGGAAGTGGAGACACTTTAGTGTTTTTGTAGTTTAATAAAAAAAAAGTTCTTGAAATAAGGTTGTGCGAAATGTCCAAAAATGTTAGTGATCGAATTTTCATATCAGTACTGATATCGTTGATTATCAAGATACAGATAGAGTGATAGTGGTTTTACATTATTCCTAAATGAGATGAATATAACATAGAAGACAAAAACAACACAAAAGTCTGCAGAGAAAAAGAGAAACAGATGCAACAAAAAGAAGGAGTGTAAAACAAGCAACAAGATGAAAATGATGTAAAAGATGTAAGAAAAACAAAAGATGGGGCTAGAAGAAATGAAATAGGATAAAAACACCTATGATCCATGGATTTCATGATACTAAGCTAATTTTGATCATTTTATTAAACAAAATAAACAAAAAGAAGCGGCTGTCACAAGGTTTTCCAGCATTACATCAACATGAGGAAAATGTATTATGAAGCAAGATAAAAATTATGTGAATGAGAGTAAGATGTGCTTTAGAATTATCCATAAAAAGACAAAACTACATATAAGATGCATCAAGAAAAAAAGCAGAAGATGCAGCAAGACAAAAATGAAACACATAAAACAAGGAAAAAGGTGCAAAGAATTTAAAAAATCACTCAGAAAGATGTGGCAAGAAAGACATGGGACATGAGACCAAAACACGTCCTATGGACTCGGATTTCATGATTCAGAGCCTTAAAAAAATGATAAAAAAGAAAAAATCATTTTATCAAACAAAAATGGATTGATGTTTTTTGGGGGAAAAAAAGCACAAACCATCATGTCGGATAATTTTAGTATATTGAGCAACATTACATCAAAATTAACAAAATTAGTGCGATCTGAGTTGAAAAAAATATCATGAATGACAATTACAAATGCTTTTTAATGATTTGTAAAAGACAAAAATAACATGAGGAAAAAACATAAAGGATAGAGCAAGGCAAGAACACACCGGAGGAGTCTGATTTGTTAGTTAGCCCTGTTTTGTTCATTCAATCTAGTGGATGGTATGGCCATAGCATTTTGATTTTGATTTTGTGTTTCAACACATTATGGCGCTAATGCTAGTTCACAGTATCACAGAAAAATTAAGCAAAAATATGTGGATGATAAAATTGATTGAAAATGATAAATGATAGAATGGAGGAAAAATAAAAGCAAAAACATGCAAAAATACTTAGATAAGATATTAAGAACCTTGTAAAAGACGCACCAAATGACATACGAGAAAAATACCTTTTTCCTGAATTATGTGCTTACTTTGTTCAATGAAATGAACAGAATAAGCACAAACAAACACTAAAACATTACATACAAAAGTAATAATCAAATGAGTGCAGTTGGAATGTTTTTCATCAAGATGAAAATGAAGTAAAATATATATTTTTTGTGCTTTTAAACTCTTCTTCCTGGTCAGAACATGACAAGCACTCACCAAGCAGTGGAACATTTCACCAATCTACAAGTAGAACAGGCGGAACAATACTAATAAAAGCTTTTTCATGATCATTTTTCACCGTCCAAGTGAGGAAAACAACAAAAGATCGAAATATACGTATCAGAATGACGGTATTTATCACCCGGCCCTACCTTCCAACATATTTCTGTCTGTAAAGTTAATGTCATTGAAACTATCAGCCGGTGTTGAAGCTGTATAAACAATGATGCCTTTTCCTTCTGTTTCTTCCAGCCTGTTAGAAGATATCAAAGCCCTGACAAATGCTAAAACTGGTTAAGTTCTAAGTCCGTTTTACAGAGGTGAAATCAGTCGGCGTTTGAAGATGACTTGCACATGTACGGCTCTGATCTGAGGCATCAAACAATAAGTGGTCACCCAAACAGTGTGTCGTCCTGTCCCTGTCTTGCCTCTCCCTTACTTTGCATTTCAGCAGCCTGAGAGCCACACTTCATAGGGACTTCATAATCACACCCCCTGCTGAGGTGACAGCCTGATTGGATATCTGAGGGTGGCACCCGCATGAATTTGCATACTAATTGACAAATATGCCCCCCCTCCTCCCCTTCACACACACACATCCTTATCCTTTTGTCTCCTTCCCTACCACTCAATAAATTAACGTCACGCCTGCACCATGCACAATCATTTGGCTCGACTGTGTAATGGTGCCGACAAATTTAGCATCCCTCTGCGAGTTCACTCCGGTTTCAGGGTAGTTTTGATGCCAACGAGATAAGCACGAACAAAACTTTCTGAGTGTTCAGGTGAGCCTCTGAGGATAACATTATACGACAGTGATGGGCCAGCAAGGCCTTCTCTGCTGGCCTAAACTGCATCAGAAACACTCACCTACACCTACAACCTAAATTGTAATATTTGTTCCAAATTGTATTTATTTATTTATTCCCTATAGACTATTCTCTTCATTTCTTAGCTTTTCTCTCGGCTGCACTGCTTCCACTACTTGTATGTGGATGTAAGATATTTTGTCCAATCAGATTTCAGTCTCTACGTGTTGCCAGGGTTAATCTAATCTGCCCTGGGCCTTCACAATGAGAAGTGAAGACCCATGGAACTTAAACTGTACAGCATCGGGACTATTTCTTTAACCAACAAGATTTCAATTTCGCCTTTCAGAGTCAGCTAGCTGGCCCTCAATGTCGTCAGCATTTATCCTTCTTCTTCCTTTATCCTTAGTATTGATGGTATCTATAATTGTGATATCATAGTGGTGGTATTAAGAGGTGGTTTAAGTTGAGTAAGTCCCCACTGAAGGCCCAGGCACCAAATGTATGGCCCTACGCTGATGGGTGATGGATTTCAGGGTTTTATTTTCAGGTGCTTTCCAGCTGTTTGCTATTAGTCAACAAATATTGATGGATGTAGTTAAGATGGTGTTAACTTTGTGAGAGATTAAGGGGACAGGACATAAAGTATGATGATGAATTGCTCATCTTAAGATACATTTTACTTGTGATAAACAATCACCACAAAGACAGAACGCATAAAGTTGTGCAGCACAGGCTAGTTAAGTACACTATCCAACTAAAACAAGGTTCCACCTGGATTTAACTCAACCAATTGACCCTTTGCACCAACGTCACATTTATCATGTGACTAGGGCTGCAGAGCCATGATGGACGGCAAAAGCAACACAGAAAACAAATGAACGAGCCACGGATGATTTTAAGCAATGGCTACCAGCACTGAAAATAATGTTTTGGAGTTGTCCTGCGAAGTGACTCACCTTAAAGGATGGCACAAAGAACATTATTTGGAGAAGCTAGCGATAGCAGGGCTAACTACCGACCCATACCTTCTCCCTCCCGATGTGTTTTTACGGATCTAGCAAAATCCTCCAGTCTACCGGAGTTTAGTGCACGTGATCCATATCTTTCTGTGATAAATGGAGTGTCCCCATACACAGGTGCTGATCTAAAAGCAGACAAAAGTCTGAATGTTTACCAGTTCTTTGTCTCAGGTTAGAGTACCGAGTCGCAGTGCTGCACTCACAGCAGAGGAATGTATCTTACTGTATAATGGCAAAGGCTAGCTAACATTAGCTAGCTAGCTGTGTATGTTTTTAACATGTTTCCCTCAGCATGCCATCAAAACTCAAATAGACTGTAACAAAAGCAGCTTTAATGAACTAACATTGTGTTATAATGTCAGTGGCTGTCATAAGTAGAATACAGTATTAGCTCTGTTGTTGAAGTGGCTGCCTTTCTACTCTCTACACCCAGTAATAGGTAAAGTTTGACCACTATAACATATGGCACAGCATAAAGACAGTAACAGTATGATATGTACCATTGTGTAGCTGGTAGAAAGGCAGCCACTTCAACAACAGAGCTAATATTGTATTCTACTTATGACAGCCACTGTAATATAGTGGCTCATAGTATCCCTGCCTTTTCACAGTAGTTAACCCAGTCTAGCCACCTAGCTAGCATTTGGTGGTGCTAATGTGCTATGGACACAAACAGAGCCTGCTCTATCTGTAATTTCAGGTCCATCATAGACTCTGTCTGCAACCAGCTGAAACCATGGGTGTCTGTGAAGAAGAATAAAACTGTTGTGTGTGGCCACTGTTCGTGTAAAGCAGGGTTAAATTTTTTTTTACAAATTTACGGCAAATTTACAATTTGATATCCAGTGTGCCGTAAAGCAATTCCGCCATCTGTCATGGCGCTCTTTTGCAGCGCGAACAGAGCGTGAAGTAACGTGCAAAGGGCCAATAGGTCAGATCCTTCCATTGGACAAATATTACAGTGTTGGATATGTGTTATCTGCAAAAAGTTCTTTAACTCTAACTGATGCAGTACCTTCTCATTTCTTAAACAACCATCAGTTTGATAGAGAACGTATAGATATAACAATACCAGGATTCATCTGCCACAAACAGTGAGTCATTCAGGAAATACAAGACATTATTTTCACATATGGACTGACCTTCACCTGAACCTGTCCAGACCTGAACCCCACTGAAAATGTTGGAGTTGACTTTACACAGTGTTCTGACTCTCCCATCATCAATGGGAGAAAATTATTCATGAGCTAAAAAACCTCTAACATAGGCAGCCCAGTGAAATATTAGAGTGCAGGATATTTACCGTATATATTTGCCTGGGCTGTGTTTAAATCTAATCCTACCTGTGGTTCGTTCAGTCCCTCCCAAAAAGAATACGTCTAACCTCTGACTGTGAAATCTTACTCATTGCAAAGATGCAAAGTCAGTCCGATGCAAACACACAACTGTACAGGTTAAAAATGTCTTCACTCAGCAAAACATTTTCTGTGTAGAGTTTACATGTTCTCCCCATGTCTTGCCGTGTTCTCTTTAGGTACTCTGGCTTCCTACCACCATCCAAAGACATGCATCTTAATACAGTAGGTTAACGGGTCAATCTAACTTGGTGTTCACATTCATAGAATAACTCACCTTTACCCATTAGTAGCTGGGGTAGACCCCAGCACCCCTGAGACCCTCACAAGGACTCAGCAGTTCAGAAAGTGGATGGATGGAGGTTTACCATAGTCAATCAGAATTACGACTCAAAAATGAAGTTTAGATTTTAAGGAGAGTAGTAACTTTGTCATTACATCAAAGAGGACTTGGGTTTACTGTTTACACCCCACGCCACTGATACTGAGACTACACGCAGAATATCTCCATATATATTCTCTGAGGAACACAGGGTATGTCATCCACCCAGCCATCTACTTCAGTCACTGTGTTATAGCATCACTAGTGTAATGAAACAGTACATTAAATAAAAGACTGAACTGCAAATATAATAAAGAAAATAAAGAGTGATTCTGTGTAACTGTATATCCATTAAGTTGGCAACTACACCCTGACAACATCCCCTCTCTGGATAATTGTCATCAGTGTTGAACTGGAGTTTGATAATTCAGCTAAAAAAAGATGACTAATGTCGCGTGAGTGAAGATGTTTTAAGTCTGAAAATATACATGTGACCTGATTCCAACTTTACTATGACCCAGGTTAGCATTATCATTATAATGTTAGCTCCCATTAGTTGTTGAGGGTTGATATTTGTATCATACTCCAGTATCTGTACTTGCACAAGTTACACAAGACAAAAGTTTGTGTGGCATTTGATCTGAACACAGCTAATGCATGCATTTTGGCTTCACACTTTTACTGTCACAACCTGTTAGGTTCCATGAGAAGCATGGATGTTAAAGGCTGATAGAAGTTCAGTACACAAGATTTATTGAGACGTGGCTCTATGTAGGCTCTAATTTCAAAACAGAACACAACATTCATGCCGATGTTTTTATTAGTGTGCAATTACCTACAAATCCCCATTAACCGAGAACCACCCATTTATATCATGTTGCACTGCCAAGTTTCTACAGCAGCTGAAATCTGACATCTGCTTCTTTATTGTGTTATGTCAGGTGGTAACCATGGCCTACTATGTCTGAATGTGAAGCAGAAATAATATCCCTTTCATTAAAAAGCCCACAACAGTGAAAACAAACCCTGGACTTGTGTTGTTGGTGACCACCATAGGTCAGGGTGAGTGGTACAATCTCTATGTTTGCCACTAGGTGTCACTACATATTATACTTATTTGACTAAATAAAAATCAATCCACTCATTAAAGTAGGATTAGAATGAAAAGGAAGTCTGGAGACATGCAAACAGCAGCAGCAAAGACTTTTTCAGTGCTCTTTTGTGCTGAACTAAGGGATGGAAGTGAAGAGCATGCTGGGAACGTGTCAAGTTGGCAAAACAAGCCGCCCCCGAGACTTGACACCAGGCAGAACTGCAGCAACCCAAGCAGATGTCTACATCACAGTGTTCCCACACCAGTGACGGAGCACACAGGGATAAACTGAACATCCACACTACAAGTCTGCATGGACACACACATGTCTGCTCCAGTGTGGACGCTCCACACATGCAGAGTCACAGGTCTGACAAACTGTCTCTGTCAGCAGATGCTGAACCTCTTGCACTCACTGGTCCCTTCTGTACATTCATTCACACATTCACCAGGAAACACTAGAAAACACTTAAACATGTCAGCACTGTAAAATAAGAGCACCTTATACAGGATTTATAAATGATTTATTATTAGTGTGTAAACACTTTATGAATCATTATTAGATCAACACAGTAAACAGTGACCTGTTGTTGGTCAAATACTGTAGTTAGCCTGTATTACATTTAGGCTGCTGTTGAAGCGCACATTTTAGTTGGTATTGTATACCACTCATCCTCCCCTGAGATTTATTATATTACCACCATCAATGCCTTTTAACTCTATAGAGTGTTGTATATAATTAGTGTATGCAGGAGCCAAGATGTCACTTGTTGGTTTCTGAACTGTTGGTTTGTAGCGAACTGACAAGATAAAATGGTAATTTCATCAAACATTTGAGCAACGTTCCCTATTAACCCCAACCACAGTGGAGCAGTCTGTGAGGAAAAATATGTTATATTCAATAAACAGAAGCTCTTAAAATTCCCAACTGCAGCCATCAGTTTCTATCACCCTGATACTGCATTTATTTAAAGACACATGGAAAATGTATTTGTGTTTTTAGAGAGAAGCTCATTGTACTGTCTACTGCAGGGGTGTCCAACGCTGGTCCTCAAGGGACAGTATCCTGCATGTTTTAGATATTTCCTTCTTCCAACACACCTGACGGTCATCATCAGGTTTGTGCAGAGCTTGATGATAGGCTTATCATGTGAATCAGGTGTGTTGGAAGAGGGATACATCTAAAACATGCAGGATAGTGGCCCTCGAGGACCAGGATTAGACGCCCCTGGTCTACTGTATGGATACCAGGGCTTTTTGGAGAAGCATCTATCGGTACTCAGTGGTATTACAGCTTTAAGACCCTTGTCTGTCAGCTTCATTGTTAAAACTGATGTCTTTTCAGTATTATACTAATGAAGCTTCTAACTAGATCGATAACAGTTCAGTCAGGAAATTGTCACATTACCTGCCTGAATTTTCAATAATTTATACAGTTTATTGGATTGTTTTTGTCCTGAAAATAATGCTGATAAGAAATAAATGAAAAGTTCTGAAATGTTCTGTGATAAACTTTAAGCGACCCATTAACACTTAAGATACCATTAATGTGCTAGCTTAATGAGCTTTACATTTTCCAGCCATGTGGTGCCAGTTAAATTCCTGTTATAGGCTGTTTTAGGTAATGACAACAAATACACCTTTTATTAAGAACCAAAAGTTTTCATGTAATATGGGTTTTTGAGTTACACAGGCAGTGTGTTTTCAGTGCTGTATTCTGCCAGCAATCCTGTAAAAATCTAAGTCAAACATTAAGTATCACGATAGCAGTGGTTGTGAAAATACCAACAAGGTTCATGGTTATATCTTCAAGCTGTTTACTGACATACACACTTAATTTTATGGAGGACAAATAGGGAAGACGGCATCATGTTGTTACTGCCTCAAATTTTGATGTATTTCACACTTTAAAGCTCTCTTTGGCAGGTTATAAATGGTAGCAACTCATCAGTAAATTGTTTAAATGGAACAATATAAAGTAAGAAAGGCCACTAGTAGGATTTAAATGTGTGTAATAAGTCAGTCTTGCCAAATTGTGAGCCTGATTTAATGTATGAAAACTTCTCCTCCTTGTAACTCTTTATTAATGGCCTTTAAAATGTTTATTACCTCATTAATAACCTACCTATAAACCATTCATACATCCTTTATGTTTACGCCCATATTGTGGTCTAAGAGGTACTGATTTTCAACACCGGCTTTTCCTACAGCTACAGTTTTGATGGCATGTGCACTGTTCAGTCACATGAATCAGATCAACCAGCATCAAAGCTCATGCCTGTTTGTATGAACACTAATGTTATGTACAGTTCATACAAACTGCCCACAGTGAGATACAAAAGAAGTACTGCTCCCCCCCCCCCTTTAAAAAAAAGAAAGAAAAAAAAAGATTGCCAGTGTGTTTTTAAGGTGAATTGTAAAACACAGCAACAAAAAGGTATGAAGAGTAAAGAAGGAGAGGAGGGAGGGGGAGAGTAAGAGCAAACTTGGGGGAGATTTAATTATTTTTAACCAGAGGCTGTTGGATAAAAGGGGCCACAGACTTAATGACTTAATTTAGACGTTTAATTAGTTGAGCACGTATCTCTATGGCTTCTGCCCTGCATAATCTGTGATGAAGTTTGGTGTGAATGGTGTCAGAGCTATCTCTCTCTCCCTCTCTTTTTCCTTTATCTCCCTCTCTTCTCGGGCCACATAAATAATTCCCATTGCCTCTCTGTGCACGCACAGACCAATAGAGATGAAATATGTATGGATACACGCCATGGTGCTTTTGAAAAGAACTATTTCAAAGGTACTGAAGTCTGCTGAAATCTTCATGAGTGCCTCCTCTGCCTCCTTTTTCCCTGCTACACAGAATGGATTCATTGCATTGCAGGGCTGCATCAGCTCTGCTGTCTCAATAAATAATCCTGCAGAAATATGAGAGGGTGCTCCCAAAGATTTAGATATATTCCTCAATAAATTCATATACGCATTGCCTCTCCTGCATACCCGATAAATACCCCCTCCAGCCCCATACTTCAAATGCTGTGATGCGGTACAACGGCATGTATTAAAGTGTCAATGAAAATCCTTAGAGCAAATGTGCAAACAATGTTGGATTCAAGGAAGAGATAGTAAAGCAGAAGAAAATGTTTGTGAAATATGATGAATTATGTTGGAGAGAAGTCGCAGACCAACAGAATTTTGTAGAAATGAGTCGTCAGAGCCATATGGTACTATCATGGCAAAAAGACATTTCACTGTTGTCAAGTGAACATTCATTTGCTAAGTTTTTTGTTGCAATCTCTGTTTCTATATCTTAAGTGTAACATATTTTAAGGGTCCACAGTGCTCTTCTACTGTACTTCTTTTTTCATAGCTAAGTAACATTTCTTGTATTTTAAATTATATTTAAAAGTGAAAGAGAGTGAAATATTTGGGGTTTGGAGAGTCTAAATGCAGATAAAGAAAAATAATGTACATAATTGTTTTTATTGGTGTAAAGTCACATGAAAATTATGTTTTTGTTACCATAAAAGTAGTTATATTTACACAGTGATTGGATGGGCATTCATGTTTCTACACCGGTCTGGAATGT
>JAPTMW010000003.1:6059881-6072790 GCA_029822955.1 Ostorhinchus angustatus
GCCAACAGGTGTAGCGCAATTCAGCATTTTATGAGTTTCAGTCAAAAGGAAAGGCCATCATCATCCTAAAAATAAACCCAGGAGGAGTGTTTTCTGTGCATCTACAGTGGGGAGAGGTCCTTATGTGCATAGAAAAGACTCATTCTAAGGCTAAATAAAAACCGCTTCATCTTTGTTGACTGCTACAAGCATCTACTGCCAACCAGAATATTTCACACTGGTGTTTTAATTCAGTTCACTCGTTTTCCATCTGTTTTACTAAACTCTGCAGTCTTTGGCAAATTCTTCAAGTATGACACTTAAAAATTTCCCAACATGGGGTCTGAGGAGAATCATTATTTCAAAATGAACATATCATCTTCAACAACAACAAAAAAAAAACAGAAAAAATGTGTTGTAGATGAGCAATGACGCTGTTATAAGAATGGAAACTAAAAAAAAAAAGTATGTCCTTGATCTGTAAAGACATTGTTCTTCTAGTATATCAAGCAAATACAGAATCAAATACATATTAGACTAAATAAAAGATGTTTCTGAATGTACAGTTTCAGGATTTGCACTGGTTACTGTTCCCATGCCGACAGTGAATGCACAGCCTTGTTTACGCTGATCCATATCCTGAAAGAAAAACTGTTGAGTCTGTTTTGACTGGAAGGTCACAGAGACTGCAGAGACTAAAAGGAAAGATATCTGGTCTATCAGTGCTTTCACGGGGCCTCACTCACACTGTCAGACTCAGAGTACACACACGATCACATGACCTTACCATCCAGAAGCTCCGATTATTTGCATCCTCAGGGTTGTTTTCAGACGGCAGCGTCGACATCCTGATCTCTGAGGGAGTAAGGAACATGGAATTACTCAGATGATAGTAACGCTCGGCTTTTTAATCTGCACGCTGACCTTTCTTTAATCGACTTCTACGTTTAACTAATGAAGGCTTTGGGGTTTAGTCGCTGCGATATGAACAATAAAAAGTTGAGTAATATATCTTTTTTTTTTTTTTTCTTTTTACAAATAAGACTTCTGTGAGAGACATTAGCAAGTCAGATGGAGATCAGTTCAATTTCAGTTCAGCAGAAATTATTCCAGTATAAAAAAAATTATAAGAATAGTATTAAATATATATTTTATTCTCACTAAGTGACGGTTTTATCCAGTGGTGGAGGAAATATTCAAGTCCTAGTCTTGAGTTTAATCATTAGTTCCCTACTTAGGTAAACATTTTAATGGCAAACCATACTTTGTAACCCCTTCACTACTATTTAAAATAGAAAAAAATCTTTTATGTTTTCAGCTCCTGATGCCTGGAACAAACTTCAGTCTGACCTCCATCTGCAAACCTTCCTTTTAAAGAGAGCGTTAAACCTCTGGAATCATGCCTGGTGGTCTGTAGATGTTTCAACTGATTGCACATGTTTTTATCTGTGTTTGCAAATGCTTTTATTTTTGTGAAACTGTAATGATGTGACTGTTTCACTGCCGTCTCGGTCAGGTCTCCCTTGAAAAACAGATTCCCCATCTTAAAGAGACAAAGCTGGTTAAATAAAGGTTAAATAAAAGAAAAAATACTCTGGTGTGTGTGTGTGTGTTTATTTATGATGTTTTTGGATTCATATTCTTGTCTTATGTATTCATGTGGATACTGCCTTTTGCTGCTCTTGACATTTAAAGTCGAACTTAACCTCTAAAAAGTCAGCGCTTGATGAAGAACAGGCCTGTTTGCAGCTTTGTGACAATGTGTGTTCCAGTGAATCAAAGAGAGTTTCAAGAGTGTATTTATCTTAATTCAACCCATGATGGAAACACTTCAGTTTATCAGAAACAATAAAAAGTGTAATCTGAAGTAAATAAAGCTGTCAGACAAATGTAGTAATATAAATAAAAGATGCACGGAACATGAAATACTTAAATAAAATACTAGTTACTCAGACTTATATAAAGTATGATCATACAGGATTTGTCGGTATAATCCTCCACCGGTCGCAGACTAAAGTCCTGCTAAAACCACATCGTCGAGCGTCTGTGATGTGAAGGTTTGATTTCCCCTCAGACAAATGGCTTGTACAAATAAAAGTGTGTACAGCTGCTGTAACATGTCAGAGGTCCTGTAAACCCATTGCAGGGTTTGATTTTCTGTTGGAAGTTGACGTGTACAGTAAATTTGAACCAGACGGCGTACAGTAAATGGAGGTCTCACTAGCTTCGTGTAAGCAGTGAGTATCCTCTCCCAGCATTCCCAGCTTTGAAACATGAGCGATGCTAAAATAAACAGGGGGTAAAGGTCAACACATCTTATTATTGAAACTCAATTTTCCCTCATGTTAGAGGGTTAGTGGATTTGTTGGTAACTCGATTTTCTTTTCAGAAACAAAACAAAAACAAGTGGTTACCGTAATTGATTTTCATTTTAAAATACAAGAATTACAATTGAATTTCAAGGCGTTTTTCTTTTTCAGTGTCAAAACAGATAAACCACATTTAAAAAACAGATTGATTTTTGTTTTCTCTTTCTAATAATAAAAAAGAAAATTAATGCTTTACAGAAATGGAAAAATGGACCAAAAATACCTGTTTTTTCATTTTCTGAGACCGGATGTTGTCATTTTCAAGGAAAGAGTATTAATGTCTAGGTCACAGGTTAACCCCTCAAATTTGCACAAAATCTGGATGAATTTTGTACAAAATCTGGATGAATTTTGTACAAAATGTGTACAAAATCGGGACATTGTAGTCATGCTCCGTCCACAAATGTCTACGAACTCCAGATTTCATACGAACTGGAACATTCGTACAAACCCATTGTTCGTAAGAATCTTTGTGACCTAGGCTTTTTTTGTTTCATGTTCTTTTTCTTTCTTTTTCTGTTTTTTATGTGACTTAGGCATTAGCGCTCTTTCCTTGAAAATGACAACATCCGGTCTCAGAAAATGAAAAAAAAACCAGCTGTTTTTGGTCTGTTTTTCCATTTCTGTCAGGCATTAACTGCCTTTTTTGTCATAAGGAAGAGAAAACAAAAACCAATCCATTTTTTAAATTTGGTTTATTTAAAAAGAAAAACGCCTTGAAATTCAATTTTAATTCTTCTATTTTAAAATGAAAATTGTAACCACTAGTTTTTGTTTTGTTTCTGAAAGGAAAATCCAATTACCAACAGATCCACTGACCTTAGAGCGTCATTTTTGTGAAAAGTTGCACAAACTAACAAGAAAATGAAAGGCACTGTCTTTAATTTTTGATTGTTGCTTTAAAGCCGTGTGGTTTCTATTTCCGTGAAGAAAACTTTTGCACTTAAATATTTCAGCACGCAGCAGTTTTGCCTTCTGGTCTTTTCAGTCCTCGCTGCACCCGGAGCTGAACTCCACCCAGACGCATCCTTCACGTCTCGCCTGTTTTTCCGCCCTGCAGCCATCATCTCTTTCTCTCTGTCTGTTAAGCGCACAATCACATTCAATGATTCTCCTCCACATCCTGCTGTTCACAAGGCATCACATGCTCCTCTCAGATCAGAACGCCATCCTGCTTCCTCTGTCATACCCCTGCCACAGAGGTCTGGAGGATTACACAACCCCAGATCTGCAGGAGGTCACAAAAATAATGACTGGCCTCCCTCATAACCCCCGACCTCCTCTTCCTGTCCCCGCGATGGCGTACTTTCCTCGGGGGAAAACTGCATCCTAATTTTCAGAGGAACATGGGAGTGAGGGTAGCTGAACTGTCCTCTACAAAAATCACATAATGAGCGTGTTTTTTTACGCAGTAACTGTGCTTCTGACTGACTTTTAGAGATTTCACAGCTGCAGTCAAATGCATCCTCTAAATATAAAGAAACATAGAATAACTTCCCATCTACTAGCTTAGATATGATCTTCTTCTACGCCTCTCCATAAGGATTTCATGTTCTTTATGTGCATTAATTTTTGGCGTACGTGAAAGAGAAAGTATGTTACAAGGCTCCAAATCTACTGGCAATGATTTCACAGCTTTTGTATTTAGTTTAACCCATTTAGACCCAAACATCCACTGGTGACCAGAAGAATCTACTGAGTTAAACTGTTTCATACATTTTGATCCACTAATTCTATCAATGCATGTAAATAATTGGTGTAAAATGCAGTTTTTCATCTTTTCACGGTCATTAGATATGACCCATTTGGACGTCGTTACCGTGGAAACAATGTCATTGATTCACCAGTAAAACCCACAGAGTTGGATAAAAGACAGAGGTTTGTGTTAAGTTATTGACATCTTTGTTTAAAAAGCCATTTTTTCCTTTAGGTTTCCCTTTAACTTTGAATTTACACTGAGTTTTCATGAACATCTACATTGAACATAATAAATAAATAGGAAAATACATGATTTACAGTAAAAAATGTGAAATACAGAGGATAAAATTAGAATAAATGGTGATAAGTCACTTAAGAAAGGTTAAATAGAGAGAAATATTCATTTAGGAACTGACACATAAGCACCACTGGGTCTTTATGAGTTACATACCACAGATTTTCAGAGCTTTCTTCAAAAAATACAACTTAAATATACTGCAGCTACAAAACTTGGAGGCCTCCTGTTTTGAGCAAGAACTAAAAAAGGATATTTTCCACTTTAAAGACAGAATAATAGAACTTACCACCTACAGGCCCAGATCTTATCCCACCATGGGTCCCCCAGACTTTTTATTTTTTTATATTTTTTTAATCTCTTGGCAGGTCAGACAGGAAATTTCTCCCCCAGTTTTTAAAAATCCCGCAGCCCAGTGAACGTCTGCGTCTTTCCAACCATAACTCTGACTTCACTCCTTCAAATGTTGCTTCAACTCTTCAACGGAGGCTCATTCCAGTCACTAAACGGCCAAATGGAGGTTCCAGGCCTGCAGCTCTTACCCCTGTGTCCTGCTACCCCCTCTGGCACACACTCACACTCCTCCCCCTGTCCTCGTTTCATCTGTCACACATAACTCAACACACTGCATAGAGGAAATATATAGTAACAAATGAACACACAGAGCAGAAATAGGAGCTGGATCACTCCATCAGATCTCCATACGCCGTACAGAAGGTTAGGAGCCTCTTACCTCCCTGAACGTTGGGGCCCTCACTGATGTTATGTTATCTTTATATGGTTAAAAAAAAGAACCTGTAATCACCTAATCTAACCTGTTGACCACGTTAAGAAAAATAACAAATAAATAACAAAAAAATGGTATGGTCTGAACCTGGCACTACTTACTCCTGCTAACAATAACCAGACTAAGATTCAGTAAACAAAAAAAAAAAAAAAGATAGATCTCTAGCCAAATGGATTGATTTTACTTTGCTGCCTTTTTACAAAATGGAAGCAGTTCAAGTGGATGACACAAGGTAATGAATGAAATGTTCTTTTACATTTTGCAAAAACTGATTTTGTAATTTTTCACAAATTTCACATTCACACACGGTGTAACATGTGATTAACCTGTAAGATCCTTTTTTCTAGAACGGTTTTGAAAAGCAGTTCTATTATCTGCATGTCACAGTGTTTTAAACAGGTGGATTAGCGTTCATGTTCACGTGAATGCATTTTGTTTACTGTTGTTCAATACCAGCTAAGTGAGAGACACAAAGATGTAGAGAGATGATCTCGCTGTTTACAACTGACACTCAGAAACATTGAAAATTAATCAGTCCCCCTGTTGATGACTGCAAATTGCCCGAGATTATGTCGACACGTCTTCATTGCTGCATGTAGGAGGAGGCGACGGCAGCAGATCTGCCATTTAGCCTGCCAATGGCCCCAGGGGATTCTTCTTCTCCAGCATTCTTTTTAATGTCTAGCAATTAAAGGCCGTCTAACTGCCTGAGAGAATGAGAGATGGTGAGAGTGACGGAAAAGGAGGAAAGTGTAGAGGAGAGAAGTTCAAAGAGACAGAAGGACATGAAGAAGAAGAAGAGATAAAAAAGACAAACATGTGCACAAATAGAAAAAAATGAAAAGGACATATTAAGAAAATGCTAAGGCTTCACAAAGGCCATTTGTTTAGTTGAAATCCGATTTATTAATCTAACAAGGGATTCTCGGTCGGTGTTGACATTTTTCACTTCACACTAACAGGCCCTGGGGGGATGCACTCATCTTCTTTAAAGCCTTATCTATACATTTTGGTGTCGTACACGGCGCTATACGCTGCGACTGTTCATCAGACAAATCCATCCTGCCTAGTTTTCGCTCACATTAGCAGTTGATGCTAATGCTTTCCATATCTATCACTGTGACAGGCACAGCACGTTGGTTTGTTTCACTCAACGGGAGAAATTAATCACACACATTTAGTATAACAAGAGAACATTTGAGCTCTGCATTAACTCCACTCATGCTGCTTTTGATGGCCACATTAAGGCAACATTTTCAGGCTTCTTATCGAGGTTATTTGTTAACAGTTCTAACTTAACTGTCATAGCAGCTTTAGTTGATCTTTTTCTATACATAAGTTGCATGTGTTAATATAGTTTCAAATTACAGTGTGAAAAAGTACCACGGATGAGCTCTGAGTAATTGTTGTCAATGAATATAACATCACCTATAGTGAAAACCTTTTACTGTACATGCCACACAATTTCCTTTCTGTACGGTGGTGATTTAAAGGATCAAATTATCATCACTGACAAATGTCATTCAAACACATCAAGAGTCAGAGTTAAAGTGCTCACTATCACTGGCAGTTCATATAAAGTAAATCATAATGCAGGCACATTATAGGCAGATTACATCTATTAGCGACTGCTGTGCTGCAAGCAAATGGCGTGCCCATGGGAGAGCGGAAAATCATTTTAAACTTCAATAAGTTACAAGCGCTGGCAAGTCTACCCATAATCTGCACAAAGCCCCAGGCAGCAATGAGGCTGGATGCAATTAGGAGGAAATAAAATTCTACACAGTAAACAAAGAAAAAATGTAAAAAGACTAATGAAAGAGAAATTAACATTTTGGAGTGAGATTGTTTTATCTTTGATGAGGTCGGCTGTTGCTTCTTTTAATTGTCACAGTACAATGCTACTGTTTTCAACAAGGATAATACAGTCTGCTTTTTTTTTTATGAGGTGACAATGACTTGAGGCTAACATGTCAAAGAAATGTGGCATTTTAATTAAAAGAACATGTGTCTTTGTCACTGGAAATAATACATTTGAGGAAGATGCTAAAGTGCAAGCATGTTTGCATGTAGATAAGTTGTGTGCATAAGACAAAGACTGTATAAAGAAGTAGTGTTGACTTGCCAGACTTAACTCCACATGTGGTGATAGGTCTGGTTGCAGGTTGATGCCATAGTTAATATCATTAACCTCATATAGTAACATAATTGCCTAAGTCATATTTTTGGTGGTAATTGTGATATCTGTGTAATTTAACTCTTCTAGCACTGCAGCTTCATTTTTAACATTGGATATGTCCTGGAAAAAATACAACTTTTATGCAATGAGACTAACAATATGCAAACTATGGTCAGGAGGGAATGCACACTTGAGGAATTATGTTTTAGTATTAAAGTAGCCCTACACAGATAACATAAACAGATCTATGCCTATGACAAAACCTTGCATTTTCAGTTTATTGCTGCAGTTCTGAGATTGTTTTTTCATTTGGTTTGGGGAGAGCAGATATCAGTTTTTCCAGAACAGAGAACAGAAATATAAAAGAGGTAATATGTGAGCTAATGCTAAAAAAGAGCTTATTGACACAGTAAAATGGGAAACTTCATCAAGCATAAATTCACTTGTCTTGTTAGTGTAACTTATTTAACAAAACTATTGCCAACTTGTCAGAAAAAAAACAAAAAAGCAAATAAAAAAAAAGCAGCAGACAGAATCAAAAGCCCATATGGTAGATATCTGTGTGCTGTTTCTCCTCAAGTCCTTTTAATGGAGCAGTTATTTAAAGATGGAACATCAGGACTAGGGCTGGGAATCTCAGGGTACCTCACAATATGATACGTGATACATGGCTGACAATAACGATAATATATGGTGATACTGCGATTATCAATATATTGCTCTTAATAAGCTACGATATATGTGTTTATAGGGGTGAAACCAAAACAAAAAAAAGTTTCATTTCATCCTTTATATTTTGTAGCATAAGTTGTACAAACAGCAATGGTGTGAAAACAATGACACTGTTTTAGTGCAACATAACTATTAACAGAATTTTTTTTAGGTTTTAACCAATGTGATATCATGACTCGTGTAAATATACACACTAGAGATGTTCAATACCATGGATTTCCTTTCTGATCTGAGTCAGTTAAATTCAGACTGGTATCGGCGATACTGATCCGATACTGATACTTTGTACAAATACACTTACAGTAATGTCTGGAGAAAAAAAAAAGTGTATTTCAAATCATACCTTCATAAAGAAAAAAAGACACCAGAGTAATTATTGTTTAATTATTAAGAACTATTCTAAAAATGAAAACTTGCTTATTAATTCACGTTACATGAACGTGTTAACATGAAACATGAAAATACTGAACATGTACATAAAACTTAAACAAAAAGATCCAACATTGACACTTTCCATCATTCACCAGTTTTTTGTTAAGGAACACTAACTTATTTACTGTTTTCCCCTTTAGTCTGTTCCGTTTTTTGCTCAGTACAGACTCAGATGCAGTATACACTTAACCAGGCGGAAGAAGAAGTAGTTCCCACCAATCAAGTATCATTTGGACAAGATCCCCATAGTTTAACTATTTTCCACTGTGTTCCTGATATACATGACCTCAAATGACCGAAGTATCAGAAGTGTTGATATTTTGATTTGTGGATCAGTGTAAAGATCTGGTATTGGAGATATTAATCAGTGACATAACAATACTTTACATCTGACAGCCATTCTAATGTCTGAATTTGCTGTTTTCCTCTACATAAATAAAGACATTCCTACTATAAAGTCATTCATAAAATGGTCTATTAAACTGTTATAAACTTACCAGAAATTAAGTGTTTACTGTTTCAATGCTCAAATAATAGACTGTATAAATAAAGGCATTATATGACTTAGATTATATATATTTATATGCAGTCAGTGCGTCAAATAGAATCCTTTTTTTTTAGATTCCACATTTACAGACTCTTTTAAAGAAAATAGTTGAGATGAGTTTTTCAGTGGGTGTGTCCCGGCTGTCCACTTATCATGTGTTTGTATTTTTCGGTCAAAATCCCGCCCATTCCTCGCATTATTGGTCAACTTGACAAACACCGTCATCTAATTGGAGGAAAGCGCCGTCAATCACCATTGTTGCCAGCGTAAACCAGGAACTAGAAGTGAAAGAATTGGTGTGTTGGCAGATCTGAGAAATTTGGACCAAAGTACAATAAAAGAGGGATTTTTGTCGTCGTTCGTGTCTAGTAAAGCAGCCAGGCATTTCGTAATGCGGTAACATCTCTACTGAACCACATTTGTTCTCGATAAAAACAGGAGCCGAGTGAGTATGTCCGTGAATGTAGTTAGTGCTGCCGTCCGTCAGTTACATTAGCTGTAAATTCACAGGCTAATGTCATTCATTATCTGTCAAAATGGAGTTATAAGGTTAGCATCACTGCAGACATTAGCACTGCAAAGGGGAGGAAAAGAGCAAAGGCGTGAAAATATCCCAAACCTTAGCTTGTTTATCGCAGAAGCTGTTTTCTTTCTTTTAACTTAGAGAACAGATCCAGGACATGTCCTTTAATGCAGGTTCTGTGGTGGAACAGAAGAACCACACAGTAATGTTCTCTGTGAACTCTCACTGTTTTCAGGAGCTCCTCAACTGACAACCACAGCCTTCATTAAAAACATGTACAGGCTTTTATACCAGGATTACAGCAGGCTTACATTGTGGTGGATGTGGGATTTGTAATGGTTTAAGGAAAAGACAGGTTTCTTAAGCTTTTCCTTAAGTCAGAGTCAGTGAATATGTGTGTTACGCAGACGTGTACACATGAAGTTGAGCTGTAATGCTTAATAGATTCATTGATTACTTGTAAAATAAATTCTAAATAGATATGGGTTATATTTAATTTATTTATGTTTATGATTTTATTTATGATTATGTTTAATTTATTTTTATTTTGTCATCTTTGGTGTTGTGAAACTCTTCTTCACCATGTCCTGACATTGTTTAGATTAAATTAATTGAGAATGTAACTGAAGGAACACATGTGGCAATGCATGATATAGTATCGAATCGGTGGCTTCAACTACACTTTGCCTCTAACATGAAAAAACAAACAGAAAATGCTTCCATCAAAAGTGTACATTAATTTAGCTATCATGATCCATTAGTTCAGTGGAGCCTTCAGTGCATTCTGTGCAAGATAAATATGACATAGTACTACCCCCCTCCACCATGTTGAACTCAAAGTTCTGGTTAAAAAAGCACCAGTTTTACCTCTTTGTTTCTAGACTGTTTGGTTGTACTATACCTGTACCTAAAGCCCTGAGCAGCCCAAGATGTTCACATCATATACATAGATGTAGCCCTTGACCTTTGTACTGAAGGGGAAATGTTTACCGTAATTCTAACCCACTTTATTTCTGCACACATTTTGTTACAGCTTTGTGTACTTGTTTTTTCTTTTAATCCAGTGCAGCGCTCACTATTAACATTTTTTCTTCAGTGATTTTTTTGTTGTCACATTGTTGTCATTTCTTGCAGTATTTCACCACTATGTTGGGGTACATGATTCAATGGAAAAAAAAATCATATTGTGATTATTACAAGCAATATTATGATTTTAATTTGACTCAACTTGTTTGGTTATGAGGGAAAATGCATGAGTGCTTTTTTTTCTTTCAAATCAAACATACATTGCAGTTAAAAAAAAAACCAGTTCATTCTTACTGAATCCAATTTATCACCTCACTAGAAGTGCTTTTTTTTCTCTCCATTTCTGCATTTAGATCACCTTAAATCCCCCTATAAGTGGACCTTTAAATTGCAGGCTTTTGCATATACATAATTGCACAGGCTGATACTGAGAATATGGTTGCAATTATGGTTAATTGTGCAGGCCTTGTACAATTAATCAGTGTTAACCATAGGTGTGAAAGAGTGAATCTCTGCAATGAACTGGTGACCTGTCCAGGGTGTACTCTGCCTGTGGCCCAGTATTAACTAGCATTGACTCCCATCCTTCTGCAGTTGTAGATAATGAATATAGGATATTTTCCAGTGTGCAAACAGTCACAGCAAATTTTATTCTATCAGCACCAATGTGTCCTTCTTTGCTCAGCCTTTATTTTTACCTTCCAGACATCCCATATGCCTTTATGTGTTGTAAATACAAACTAAAGTGTAAAACATCTTTTCAGAGGACAATAGCCATTGGTGATAAGATAGGGCTCAAAAGTGCTGGTCTCAACAATTTAGGTGCAAGAAGGTTGTGTTTCTGCACAGTACAGACGTAGCCAGAAAATCTCAGAGCCCACTGTGTCGAACTGTAAACATTACATTTGGACAATCTCCCTCTCTCTTCCCTTTTGTCCTCCTCCTCGCCGTGTATTTAATTTGCTGACTCTGGTTTCCAGCCGCCAGAGAACAATAGCTGTGCATTCATCCTCCGTCTCTGCAGGAACTAACGGTGTTTAAAATGTAGCTGAAAACAGTGTTTTTTAGTGTACGGTAAAAAAAAAAAAAAAGAAAAAAATCACATCTCCCAAGGCAGCAGTCTCCCATGAGAAGGTATCAGTCAGCACAGGCAGCACAGCCACGCTCCTTGAACATGCTAATTCAGTCTCTTTCCTCTATTCCCTGGCCGCACCTCTAGATTCTCACCACTGTTGTTCCCCTTGAATGCACATAGACACTTTTTTCCCCCTTTTTCATATTTCTGTTCTACCCCATGCACACCTGCTCAGACATTTCTTCTTTCCTCCACACTTAAACATATGCTTCATGAAATCAATTATCATTACTCTAACAGGTCTTGATCGACGTGGGTGTTTGTCAAAGCATAAGGGTGGGTGTGGATTCATTTTTCTTTTTTGCTTTATTTCTTTCTTCTTATGCTCAAATCTTTTGCAGCTCACAGGGGCTTCAGTATCATCTGAAAGCAGCACACCTGTACTCATACTTGCTTTTTCCAGTATTTTAAACAAAAGGCTACAATATTGATTGAGGTGTGTGTGTTTATGTGTGTAGTACTCACCGAGAAAACCAGAAAACACACACCCTGATACACACTTTTAGCACATTGTAAAGATAGAAGCATCATGTGTATACGTATATATATTTGCTTAGATACCTGTTTGCATCTATGGGCAGAGTATTTTTCTTAAAATGAGCTTGACAGACACACTTCCAATCCATTCATCCTATTCTTAGCTCTTTGTCTTTATATCTTCCCTGCGAGCCGTCATGGTAATCAAAGAGAGCTCATGGTGTGAAGGGAAATGGTGTTAGACTAAATGAGATGGATAGGAAGTGCGCATACTGTGAACGTAGCACACACGGAAGGTTGGTGAGAATTAATTTAATTACGTCTAACAGATGTATATGAAAGATAAACCATCTGCCTGATGGAAACTGACTCCTCTTGTCTTGAATGTGATTGTGTATTAACTCAAATCCTTTCCGCAGGTTTCGTAACTTATCACAGGCTACAGTAACAGGAGCACGTTGGTATTTGATGAAATTAAATGATCGAGAGTAAAAGTGCAGACCGGAGCTGCTGCAAAGTTCTCGCTCTAAAGGCTGTTTTTTTTTTCCTTTTCATTTCTTGCCAGGTTGATTAAAGACAATGGGCAAAAAAGATGCCAGCGCAACCAAATTACCAGTTGATCAGTATCGGAAACAGATTGGTGAGTGTCCCTCCTCATTGGCTAACTCTGGTTGTTTTGTTTCGACACTATGTTTTAGAAGTGTTCATAAAATGTGGGTCCTTGTGTTTT
>JAPTMW010000003.1:6806937-6817738 GCA_029822955.1 Ostorhinchus angustatus
CCTTTGAATTCAGTAGTTTTCATTTGTAAAACATTTGTAAGTAAATATTTCATCTTTTGTATTACTTGATGAGATATTGGATGGAAAAGAAAAAAATAAAAGATTTCTGTCACATGTATAAACCATCAAGGACTTCTGTCGTGTTTTCCACACATGGTTTATATGACCTTGAAGCAAAAGCAAGCAAAATCAGCACCAGTTTCTCCAGCACTTTAGTCCAAGTTGGAGAAACATGCTCTTAATAAAATGGAGCATTTCTTCATAGTGAAGGAGTCATGAGTACATTTGTGGACCAGAGTACAGCGCATCCTCAAAATGCTTAACCAGAACGTGGGTGAAAATGCGATGCGTGTTAGAAGCATCTCCCAATATACGTCATAAATGAACCGGTTCTGTGTACGACTCACAAAGTGCGAGTGGTTTTGATGCCTGGAGAATAACTGCTCTGGTCCACAAAATGCAGAGTCAGGCAAGGTGAGTAGGAAATGCATGTTAAAGGGGGGAGGAAGGAGAGATGGCGTTAGATATTTGTGACGTTCTAGCGTGCCCCGTGCACAGGCTTGTTGCCGTGGATACCTCTGCTTGCGGCCAGCGTGTATCCGGAAGAGACCCCGCTTTTTAGAGAGGAGTTGACTGGGGAGACACACAAGGCAGAGGGAGAAAGGGTGAGGGGGAAAAAGAGGAGAGGAAGAAGGGAGGGGGAGTGTAGGAGGACGAGAAGTTCTGGGACACAATCTGGGTACGTGGTGAACCCGTGAGGAGAAAACCAGGCAAAGGAAACCAGGGGCAGAGAAGTTGAGGAGGAGGAGGAGGAGGAGGAGGAAGAGGAAGAGGGGAGGTGACGTCTCAATAATCCAAATAGCCCTTACATGTCCTGGTCTGGATCAAATACACTATTCAGGGCTGGGCGATAAAACTGAAATACATACATTTTCATGTTGTATTTAAACCACAAGTATCAATGCTTTGTTGTTGTTTTTTGATTTTATCCATATTTTGATGCTGAAAAATTCTGATTATATAATTGTTTTGAGGGTTGAGCCTTGAGTTTTCTGAAATGTTCCACTGGTACCGTAAGCATCATGTTCTGATCTAGACGAGTTATTTAAAACTACAAATGATAAACTTTTCATATTGTTTTCAATGAATAGAAAAGAATGCAATCCTCATTTTTTATTTTTATGTAATGTTTCATAATAAAGTAAACAAAATGAATCTAATTAAATTTAGGTTTAAGTCTCTATTAGAAACTGTGTGATTTTGTGTTCTTATATACTTTGCACATGTTTTTCGTTGCTACATCTGCTTCAACAAATAATTATAACAATTTAACAATAACTATCTGGTTTCTTCACTTTTCTCTCAGGATCAAAGTAATAATGAAAATAAGTAGTAAAACACAAAATCAGACTACAATTGTGCTGAAGTTTTTTTTTAAGTATATTTCTTGTACAAGTAGCTCAAAACCACAATCATTTGGTTTGTTCAAATTTTACTAATAACAAAAATTAAACTGAAATAAACACATAATATGCACTAAATGTGCATAACTTCTGGAATCAGAGACTACAGGGGTGATTTTGTGTTTTTATATCTTGTACAATGCTCCCATGTTTTACATTTTGTCACATCTGTTGTGTGTGTTTTTAAATCATTAATAATAATCATGTGGTTTCTGCAAATTTCATTCAGAAACATAAATCTGCATTGAAACTTCGATCGATCATGTGTCATTTCAAGCTGCTGGAGGAAAAATCACATGGAAAAACAGCAGAAATTCAAAACACACCTCATCCCTCTGCAGCTGTCTCCTCTGAGTCCAAATCAAAAAATACATATAAACCTGGAATCATTCTATAACGTTTACAGAAAAGTGAAACAATTTTTCAAATCTTCCAGGTCGCGACACAGAGTCGAGGAAGTAGAATTGATTTCAGGTTGCGTCTGATGAATGGCATCTGATTAGTGATTGGTTATTCTAGCTGTCAATCACGTATTGAACCTCCCTGCACGTCTGTAAAGGCCTGTGATTAGACATAGACAGAGTATGTTTATACAACCTGAAAACAGAATTTTTTTCTCAGACCACTGGAATTACAATGCACTAATGCTGACACTAAAAAAAAAAACCTATCAAACACCACAGCTTTAAAGTGACTATTATAAACTGATGTAAACCTTTTTGTCATCACATTTTTAACAGTTCTGACCATATCACCCAGCCCTGACCCTACCTCAGGCTGTTAAATAAACAGTAAAGGGCAGGTTTGGATTATGGAGACACACTAGAGGGTTCATAGTGAGGAGTGAAGAGTTGGACTAGTCGTCAGGGTAAGATCATGCAAAGGTGTGACGTAAAGCTTCACCTGAGTATATTCATCAAAGACAGCCTTATTAATCATCATCGCAGCTCCTCGAATTCAAGACAGTTTTAATACGAATAATAACATTTATTATTCAGGTACACTAAAAATCTTGTCTTATTGATTGCATGCAAGAGTCTGAAATACCGTAAACCATTTAGACAAACAGCACTTTTTCACCTGGCCTTTTACAATGCAGCAAATGCATCCTCACTGTGAATGCCATTAAAACAACGAGCACATCTTACGACTTGAAGAACAAACCTGCAGGGAACTTCTGCCTTCCTGAGAACACATGGAAGATGAAGGATGGATGGACGGCATGGAAAGGATGTAACAGAAATGAAGGAAAAGAAAGAAGAGGAGAACAGTGAGTGGACAGCGGGACGTGCTGGCGATGAGGCGAAAAGCAGGAGGGCCCAGGACAGACTTTTGAGGTCTCGATTCACGCAGTATTAGAGACATTTTGTTAGATACATGACACCTCCATGCAGAGAGCAGCTCCAGAAGCAGTCAGTCTTCATTGTGTTGGTCAGTATTAACTCGACTGCATGTCCCTGCTGTTATTGTGGTTGTGTTTGGGAATGTGTGTCAGCATGAGTGCAGATCAGAGTTTGGGCGTCGATCTGAAATATCTGCCTGTGAGGTTTGCGAGAGGTGGCGGAGTGCGTACCTGTCCCCTGACAGGTAGGGGGAGCTGTAGGGCCGAAGCCCAGACAGCAGCGCGTGGTAGGAGTTGTGGAGAACCTTCTTGGTGTTACGCTGTCGCTGGAGGTGACTGAACAGTAGCGTCAGTTCTCTGACACCCACGTGCACGAATAAATGAAAAAAACACATGACAAATGAACACAAAAAAATAGCAATAATGAAGAACTCACAAAAAGGCCAAATGAATGGTCCAAACACTCAAAAGAAGAGGGATACTTGAGAGGAATCAGATGACAACTCAAATGTAAGATGTGGCAAAATGAAAAGTTTTATCTTGAAATGAATGTATTTGTGTTTCTCATGTTCCCCTCCTTTTAAGCAAATTGAAATTAGTCAAATTAATACATACAGTATATGCAAAATATAAGAAAACACTGCATGGAACAAAGTCAGAAAAATGTAATTGAACAGAAGTCATAAACAACTGTAAATAATCATATAAAACTAAAGAGGGGGAAATTTACACTGAGGGCATTTTCACACCTGAAAGTCCAAATGAAGGCTCAGATTTTTGATATTTTTAGTGATTTATTTTACTTTCACATACACTTTTGGAGACTTAGGCTATGTTCAGACTGCAGGCAAATATGGCCCAAATCCAATTTTTTTGCCCATATGTGACCTGAATGCGATCTGTTAAAGACAGTTTGAATAGCATACATTCCATTTTTTCTAATCTGACCCAGGCCACTTTCATATGTGGTCCTAAATCCGATACGTATCCAATATTTTGCAATGCGACTTCAGTCTGAACGGCCAGATCGCATTTATCAGACCTTTACGTCATTGAAATGTGACAAACAATTGTGTGTCCCATGAGGCAGAGGAACAGGAGCAGGAAAAACCTATTTACTTCTGTAAACACAGTGCGCACCTGCGTGGTCACATATTACGTCAGGACCTCTTTTATGTATACAGGTCACTTCTGTTCATACTCAAAACTGATAGAAGTCGCATTTAATGTGTATTATGAACGGGCACACAAAAAAATCTAATTTCACCAAAACCGAATTGTGCATTAAGACCTGCTGTCTGAACGTAGTCTAAGACATTCTGCTGTGGTCATCAACATGTGTTTCTTATCCCTTTATAGACAGACTGCGACAAACAGCAGCATATTATTCATTTGACTCATTTTTAATTATCTTCTATTTGGTTTGTTTTATTTCATTTATTTATTGTCAAGTATAGCCTTATATAACTTTGTTAATTCAACACCTCGGTTTAATCCACCTTTTAAGACCCTTAAGATCACCTTTTTTTTTGTCTGAATAGTTTGTCTGGGGCACAATTGACAACATGTGGTAGGTGTGAAAGTACTCTCAAACTACCATGAGTTGATGCAAATGTAAGAGAAGGTGCAAAACACAAATCTAAAATGCTGTCCATACAGTAAATTTAACATGTGCTCTCTTCGAGGCTGATCAAGTCTCTACCTGCATTTTTCTTACACCTCAAACAAAGAAACAAAGTCAAGGCCGGTTTTCTGATGGTTGAGGGGTGTAAGTGCCTACCTGAATGACGGTAACATGCTGTCATAGAAGTACCATGTGGCTGTTAGATAGGAATGCTTGGCATCTGTGGAGTACAGACGCCATGCGGCCTAAAGACGGACACAATCACACAAAACACAAAATAAACACAAGGCTGAGTGAATTTAATTAACACCACAAAGGAGAAAAATAAGCGATACCTGGATGAGGTTGGCAGCGGGCATCCTCCTCTTCTCAAAGTGCTTCTGCCGGTGCTGCTCCTGAACCTTCAAAGCAAAGCCTGAGCCCAGGATTCCCTAAAGGTCAGAGGTCATTAACAGTCAGCAGTTCAATTTTGACCATTGATGGCAATGATGAAACATTTTCAAGGATGTGTGTTTGTGTGAATAAAGAGACTTTACAGCAGGAAGAGCGAAGAAGGAGACGCCCAGAAGAGCGAAGCCAGCAGCGAGGACACGCCCCTGCCAGGTACGAGGGGTCTTATCCCCATAGCCAATAGTGGTCAGAGTAATCTACAGACAAAACACACACACACACAGCACATCCACAAGTACAATCAGTCTATTACATGTAACCTGTTCATTCTTGAGGGTGTTGGTCTTACATTTAAATAACAGATAAAAGGTGGTAAATACTATTTTTGATAAATGTGATAGGTGGATAAAACCATGTTCATGTTCTTCCTTTGGTTCCAGTGTTGATACTAGATTGAGATCACCACCTCCCATAACTTATTTATTTTATTTATTTATTTAGAGCATGCAAAGAACAAATAAAACAAAACAAGGCACAATAAAATAAAACCAAAATAACATTTAAATGAACAGAATCTATCTTCAAGTACGTGCAAGTCTGAATTTTGCATGGTCGAAAAGGAGCAGGAAGAAGTACAAACCTATTCATTCCTACCCCTCAAGTGCTTCTACACATTTATCACTAGCGTAATATAAAAATCAAACAATACACTTTATATATATCTTTATATATATCAACTTTATACTGAACAGACAGAGATAAAACACAAACAAATCCTCTGCCCATGAAGATTCATCTGAAGTTGAAAGTCAAATGTTAGTAATTACAGAGGGTTGACATCCTAATATATTGCTTTGACATTGGATTGGACTGGATATTTTTTTTATATACATATATATAAGTCACTGTTCAATTGCTTTTCATTGTGTGGGGATGAAATCATCTTGATTAAGTTATTAAAATAGAAACAATACTTATTATTATTGCCATCTATATTATGCTTCCACACTGATTGATGCAGAATAATTCCAGGTTGCATTGGAGTAATTATACTTATTATAGGGCTCTTTATAACTGTAATGTCTGCTGCCCTCTTACTTATACCAGAAAGGAAGAAAAAAGCCTGAGAAATGCTGTGTATAATGCAGTACTCACAGTCCCCCACCAGAGGGAGTCTGCATAGGTGTTGAAGTCTGAGTTATTGTCTTTCTCTGCCAGGTAGACCAGGAAGGAGGCAAAGATCAGAACCAGGAAACCTATGTACCAAGCAGTAATCAGCTCCTGAGAGGGAGAGAGAGGAAGAGGAGGTGCATCAATCACATCTGTCAACAGCAGCAGCAGCAGCAGCGTCTTTACCATCATAATCCCTGCTGTCATTACTGCTTCACTATCATCATTATTGGCTAAACCACCATCATCATCACTTTCGGCTTCCACTTTGACTCGGCTCCAGAGTGGTGTGAGGCCAGACCATCAATTCATCATCATCATCTTTTCTGTGTCTAAGTGTGTTCTGTTACCGGTGGGTATCAGCTGTTTAAGTCAGCACAAATAACACAAACTAAGTGCCAAAAATGAGCAGTTACAGAGGAGTTTGAGGGCGGTAAATGTAATTAGGTGGTATCTGGTCATCAGAAGACCTACTATGTATTATGTGTGCTAGTAACCATCACCACCACCGTCACCAGCCTTTTAATAATGCTCCAACTCTCAGCCTCCCTTCAGATGTCATAATAATCCAGAATACTACAGCTAGATCATATTAACCTGACACAATTATTACATAATCGCATCATTGCTTGAGCTGTAATTATTTTGCATAATCACGATGGTTGTCTCCAGTCTCCCAACTGGGTTAAACTAACACGAATAACATATTTTATCAGTATTTCCACAATGTTTGCAATAGTCTGACAGGCAGAATCTTGTTGAGCCCCATTTAACAACTGTTCATTTCATGACATTATCACAGTATTTGACCAACTGTGTTTCACAGATTTAGAGTTAATTACCGAGTTAAATACCTTAGCACAGCTCTTATCACATTTTTTTGTGTTTTAAGGCGAAATAAAAGGGAGAGCCCAGAAACTTGTCAGCTTCATAACAGAGAGAAAGACAAAAAACTTACAGATTCACCATCCACCTCCATCCACTGAGCTCGGAAACACAGAGGTCTAATATTTCAGTAAAGTTACTGTTTCATTAATGGGATTTGTATATTTCAGTCAGTTTGTATTAACAAAAGGCAAACTGAAATATAATCTTATATGTTCCAAAATTCTATAATAATAACAATCAACCCTTATAAGTATGTACATAATTAAACTATCACTAGACTTATAATACGATGGTGGCATAAAGTTAACAGATTAAACAATAAGTTTCATTATTTGTGTGACACTTAATCATCAGCTCAGATTTCAATATCATGACATTCCTGATATCATCCAGAAGTAAAAGAGGAAATAGAAAAAAGCTGTTTTTGTAGCAGAGGTAAGTAGAGAATAAGGCATTAGATTTTAGTCATTCCCAGGTAAAGTATGAACAAATGAAAAGGCTTTCCCAGACTTTTGTCCTTATGCTGTTTTCTAAAAAAACAAATCAATTACTGAAGTATTTTGGTGTCTACAGCTGGCACAACCAAGATGTTTACCACTGTGTGAGAGAGCTCAGGTCAGAGCGAACTTGCTGTTGTCAAAAACAAGGCCAGAGGTATGACAACTGAACACACACTGCTGCTCAAAGCTGCTTCGAGGAGCTACGTACAGGACCCAGCTACTGTCCTGGAGATTTCACCGCCTCGATAGGGTTTAAGCACAGCACCCCAAGCCCTTCTGGACACCACAAAAAGCAAATTAATATAAAATTCATTTAGAAAACAACCCCCTAACCAGTGTGACATATCCAGTGGAGCTTGAGCAAGTTATCCAATCAGGTGCTTGTAGACAAATATTTTAATAATTAAGGTGAGTCTAAGTCTTCCATAAACACAGACTTTTGAGTATAATACTAAATGTTGCCAACTTTCTTTGACAAATATAATATAGTAGGATATTGGTCACAAACAACATGAAGACAAATAAAAATAGGTAAGAATTCAAAACTCAAACCTGGAACCCAAACGTCACCAAAGCTCCTCGGAAAATCCTGAATCATTATTATTTATCAAAATAACAGCGTTGTTGTACACACCAACAACTGCACTCAAAAGCCATTTATTTACAAAAAAAATCCAAGAAGTCTTCAAATTGGTCAAATGTGGAGTTTTAGAATGTAAAAAGTGTAGGAACCCTGGGTGCTCTAGATAACAGCCTTTTCCTCCCACCTTGCTGTGAGCGTAAACCACTGAGCCCAGCAGTTTCCAGGTGCCTCCTCGTCTGTCCATACGAACCATACGCAAGATCTGCAGGAAGCGCATGCTCCGCAGGGCCGAGGTGGCGAAGATGTTGCCTTGCGTTCCTGCAGCGATGACTGCTAAGGATGCCACAAATACGATGAAGTCTGGAGAGAAAATGAAGAAGAAAGGAAATGACAGAGAACAATAATGTACTGATATCTACACATGAACACACACACACACACTACAGCACATACACACTCACTGACCTATGACACAGAAGGGCTTTCTGGCAAATCTTAGCCGGCCCTGCCATCCTCGGTATCTGCAGCAACAGCCGGCCGCCCAGATCCTGATGAAGTACTCCAAACCAAACACCACAATCATCACAAACTCCTGTAATCAGACGGACAAGCACTCATGTTAGTGAAGCACCTCAGACGAGTCTTAGGGTTCCCACGGGTTTCTACAAGTTAAATTCAAGGCTTTTTAAGACTTTTTTTTAAGATTACTTGGAACAGAATTTAATGCTCATATTCATGCCTATTTCACGGCCATACAGGCAAAAATTTGTGACTCCTAGAATTTAAGAAAATGTACTTATTTACTCCAATGCCTTGATTCCCACGGCTCTGAGTCATTTCTCACTGGGGGCTGCAAAGTTGGCTGTAACTGGTTCCTTATTTCAATATGAATTGTTGGGTTGGAACTGAGTCGACTAATGTTACTTTCTTTGCAGTTCGGACATTTAACAAACACATTTAAACACAAAACAGCGATCACGTTTACAGTAACATCACTTAAGTCCTACCACATCAAATTTAATACCTTTCAAAGACTATTTTAAGGTATTCAATGCAGATTTGTAAATTCAAGACTTTTAAGACTTTTTCAGACCCCGCAGGAACCCTGGTGTCTGGAGAGAATATGTGCTTGGCCTTTTCCTTTGATTTTAAGACCAGAGCCATACATATCACTACATTTACGGTGGATTTGTTACTGTCATTTCTGTGATTTGTTTTAGGTGTAAAATATTTAGCCAATTCTTAATTTGTCTTTCCACGGGATGCCTCATTCTGGAAATTATCTCACCCATTATCTTCATATCATATCATATCATATCATGTATCACACATACATTGGTTGCTGTAATGCCTTAGTTGTGTATTTATCTTGGGTTTGTGTTTGACTTTGCCTTGCCTGACACTGGCCCTGATACACTCTAGTCTCAGTCATGACTTGGCCTTTGTTTAAGTGGTTTTGACTACAATATTAATGACCAGTACTGCCCGGGAGATCGTCTAATATCTGGAACTCCACTCAAACAACAACCCTTGAAAACATGTTAGTGCAATGACTGTTGAATTTTCTAGAAAATTCTCAAAAATGTAATCGGATCTGATCTAAGGCTATAAAACCCATGACCACTCCATCCTGTCTGAATAACATCATGGAGCGAGAACATGTAACGGGCTGATGGACAAACGAACACATTAACTCAAAGACCGTTTTTAACAATCCTGACTTGCCGTTTATTTTGGTGTGGAGGTAGACAGCCAGTAATCGGTGACAAAGAGTAGCTGAAGACATTTCCAAAAACAAAAGTGGAGGTCAAACCACTGGAAGAATAAAGAAAAGTCTGGATCTCTTGACTCAAAGCCCAAAGGCACATCTGTCCTTTATGACATAACCCTTATGTCCAACTACGATCCCTGTCCCAGCTGTTCTAGTCATTCTTTACATTTTTAATCTTACTTTGATCTTGCCTTTTCTTTTTGTTTATTGTTACATAAACTTGTACTTTCTTGTAAATTTACCAGATTCATAACTTGATCAAATTAATACATTTCTCTTTGCATCTATTTCCTCCTCTATCCTTTCTGATATGTTTTCTTTTTCATCACATTCATACATAAAACATTAAATGCTTCGAAAGGACAATTCCAGTTATTGATTTGATGATGATTTCCAACTTTCAGGTAATAAAACTCACAGCCTTTCCATACGTCACTCTTGGCTCTACCTTGTTTTAGTTTAAGGTGCAGTGACCTTATCCGTCATTAGAGGAAATGTTCGCGTGAGAAAAGTCCACTAATGGCTGATTGCTTGCTAATGGCTGGGTGATTGATCCAAAGAGTGAACAGAGCTAACGTCAGTCCAGACTCAGACCATTAAATAACACGTATAGATGAGCAAGGTGGAAGGAGATGGTGGGAAGGGGGGGGTCTGAAGTCAGGTTAAGAAGGAGCACGCCAGTGTCCATTACCTTTCACTCAAGCAGCTGGAGAGCAGAGGAAGAGGGGAGATTATGGGATGGCTATTAGGATTAGTGGATCATGTCTGTGATTTCCTGCGTAGTCAACAACACCTGAATCCTCCCACCTGCTTACAAGGCTGTCTGTGCCTCCGCCGGCAAACAAAACAACATGCATGCAAGCACATACAGACACACCGCAGTAAGTGAGATGGTGTCGATGAGAAAGGACGGCGTATGGACAGGAAATGGATGCTGAGCTGGTCATTGTACGTGTGTGTGTGTGTGTGTCTTTTTTGTGAGGGAGAAGGAAGTGGGTCTTACAAGGATGAACAGGCCTTGGTTGGCGAACTTCTGGTGTTCGGGGATGGTGGAGAAGACAGACAACACC
>JAPTMW010000003.1:7092353-7102806 GCA_029822955.1 Ostorhinchus angustatus
GTACAAACCCCAACAACTTCCAGATACCCTATTCTGCGCGACCAAAAAATATAGTGGAAAAAACATCTATCTACAATATACTGTATAACATACAGACAGATGTGTACTGTGATCTGCACAGCAATTTGAGTTCTTTGAGTGCTTTGGTAGTGTGAAGGTGGCCTAAGACACCACACTTTGATACTGTCATCATGATGCTTGTATATTTGGTTATACTGTTCCTCCTCTGTGTGTGTGTGTGTGGAGGTCATTGTCTCTTCTTTCCATTGGTTAGTATCTATGCCTATGCTGTAGGTCTTCTACAGTGCAGTGTCAGGCATCTTAAGGCAGCTCTGGTTATTACTGTTATTAGTGAGGAGATGGGCTCTTTCAGGTCCCTCAACCAGCTTCACTGATGAATCATGAGCACCAACACCCATCCATTAGCCCACAATGTACCAGCTTTGTGTGTGTGTGAGTGTGAGAGAGAGATTGGTAGAGAGAGGTTGGTTTAACCTCCTGCGGAGTTGCACCCCAAAGCTGAAATCTGCTCCTATCGTCTACCCAATGATTATCTACCCACTCACTGTCCCGGCCAATCAACATCCTCACCAGGCCCGCCCACCCTTGGCTGCAGAGAATCCCCTTAACTGCCTCTCACTACCCAATCACAGCATAGCTTGTAATAAAACCAACAAATCATATGTCTCCCATTAGAAGGATGGGAATAGGCCCTCCAGGCTTTATATTTTAATTTTTGTGTACGGTTAAAGCTTTTAGTCACTGTAATCCCCTGAAACAAGAAGTGTAGAATTTTTACCCCACTCTCACTGATTTTGATACATAGAGAACACAGTATGATTCATGTGCATGGATGTGTGGTCATGTTCTCACTGCTTGGTTCAGATTTAGTGTAGATCTGATTACTACATACCAAGCCTTACTTATAAGAAAAAGAGTAAGCAGTCGTAGTTCAATTTTAGTGTTTCAGTATTATGGATATGAAGTTTGGCTAAATATTACTGCTGCCCTAATGTGTATGTTACATTTTCACTGTTGTCTATGTTAAAAGTATAACATAGTTTGGATTTATGGTTTGTTTTACCTGCTTGTGGGCTATATTTTATTTTCATCACTTTTTCTTGCTGTCATACTGTCCCCTCCCACAGGGAACTAAAGTCCTGAGGCCTCTTAAATCTACCACAGTTACCTGACAAAAGAGCAATTCTACAGCTTGCATTGTTGAGCACTTTGGTGATTTAATACATTATTTCAGATCCAAACAGATTAAGGCAATGGTTTTGAATCTCTGATCAATGGCCATTGACATTCATTTTATTACCCCCTAACAGTTAATTATGTTAAAATCAAAGTTTGAAGGCGCAAGATGATTTTAAAACAGTGGCCAGTTAAGGCATTTTACCAATAATATGGTCATTTCATTATATTTATTGATTTGTATGTGAAGTATCATCGGCATTGACCTGTTTAAGTTATATAATTGCATTTACAGCTCAAAGAGCATTTTGAATAGTTGGCCTCACTTTAAGATTGAGCTCATTTTAATTACCATGAACTATGTAAGAAAGTAAAAGTTACATAAATTTTGCTCTGACAGTTGAGACAGACGCCATATTGCAAGAGATTAGTGCTGTATCTGATTCAGGACCACATGTAAAAGTGGACTAGATCAAACTTGAAAAGAGTGGATTCAGTGTGATTCATGCTGTTCACACTGTCATGAAACAGGAGTGAAAAGCTCAGATTTTCTCCCGTCTGCAGTCAGCATAGCCAGTGTCTTTGAGGAATGTTATTTCTAAGTTAATCCTTGTTCATAATTTGACGTGTGCTGTCTGCAGGTACGCGAGGCCTCCATAACAACACTGGTGGATGTTTATCGTCACGTCGGAGAAAGGGTCAGAGCAGACCTTGGAAAGAGAGGACTACCGGCTGCACGGTGAGTCATTTTTGGGTCTCGGTCATTGATCATCTGTCCCTGGAAGCGCTGATATTATTTCTGTTTGTCTGTGTATGTGCTTGCATCCAAAGCTGGGATGAGTGGAGTGTCCCGTGGCCTTGGCACTCAGTCTGTCCCAGGCCACACCATGCACCACTCTGCCCTTCAAACACACAGAGGCACTTTTATCCAGAGCTCAATGCCGGCTGACTGAGAAGGGGGGGTGGTGTGGAGGAGATGGGGTACAAAGATGTCACTTGGAGTAACTGAGTTCGAGAAAAAATTGGAGAAAGTGTGTTTGTGCGCCGTTCATATGGAGAGGTCCTTTTGAGTGGTTTGGTCCTTCTTTGGTCGTCGTGGTTACACTCTCTGGGTTGAGGGTTATTCTGGGCACACAGTGACACCCCCACCACCACCACCACCACTTTTCCCTCCTCTCTCTCGGGTGAGATCCAAGCAGCAGCCAGCGTTGTCCACTGACTGCTCAGTATGAGTCTTATGTCTGTGAATGCTGGCTGTAGCCATGTGTCATGTGTTGCGCATATTAAGCCTGTCTGTCTCCAGTGTAAACATGCTGTCCGTGCGTGGGGGGATTTATCCAGGCTGCTGTGTATGTCTGCTTTAAGTTACATGAAGGCCTCTGACAAGGGAAATGATTTATGTGTGAAAACCAATCCTCGTTCTTTGTAAAAATGTATGCCTTTGCGCATGTTGTCTCAGGCGTGGTAATATGCTATGTCTGTTTTCATGCTGTATTGCATCATCATGTTGCAATAAGACTGGAACAGTGGTGTGAAACCTGGGAGTGTGTCTGAGTGAGTTAGCGTTGTGGTGTCGTCATTATAGCTGCTGGGTTGAACACAGGGCTGTAGTCGGGATCTTGCTGACCAGATCACATATCAGCTTCTGTAGGGCTAACATCAGATGAGGAAGAGGAAGTTAGAGAAACAACATATGGAAGCTTAGAAGGTAAAAAAATATCAAGGAGACATTTTCAGTCCAGTCTGTTCATTAAACATAAAAGAAGTGTTGGGAGCGTCTTGTCTCATACTTTCCACAGGCTACAGGGTTGAAGCCCTTTGACACTAGTATGAGATAGAGAGCAGCAGTGTATCATCTAAATGTGTAGTTGTGTGCAGTGTACCATAGGGGAAATTGGGTGCATCTTCATTATGCTGTTTTTTGTTTTCTGGTTTTCAGAAAATTTGGATCAAGTTTGTGTTGTATCTTAACCCTTACATTCTAAAATGAAATAGTAGCCATTAGTATGAATTTAACAGTCTTTTGTTAATATAATCGTTTACATTGCAAGACATTTAACTGACATAACTGGATAAAGGGACTGCATTTATTCCATTTTAAATTGGGGATGCACTGATATGTCATATACACTCCTGATCAAAATTTTAAGACCAGTCAAAAATTGCAAGAATTTTGATTTTGCACAGTTGGATCTTTCAGAAGGTTCTAAGTAGAGTTTTAAAATGTAAAAGAATACATGGGAGGTGAGACAAAGCAAATTTGAGTAAGCAATTTATTGACAAGAACGATTAAACTGAAATAGGCTGTTAATTAGCTAATCAAAGACCATAGCCTTAAAAGTCAAAATCTGCACAAAAACATGGATTCAGTGTAATTTTCTGTCAGGTTTTCAAACTGTCATAACCTCCTGATGGCAAAGGCAAAAAAGCTTTCTCTCTTTGAATGTGGTCAGAGTGTTGAGCTGCATAAGTGAGGCCTCTCACAACGCGCCATCGCTGCTGAGGTTATGGACTTTTGATCGGCTGATGAATAGCTTATTTCACTTCTTTTTGCATTTTGAAACTCTACTTAGAACCTTCTTAAGATCCAACAGTGCAAAATATATATTCATGCAATTTTTCAACTGGTCTTAAAATTTTGATCAGGAGTGTATTATTTGCTGATATCTGCCACCATAAGTATCGGTGTATAGGATGTCATAGCACAGTTGCCTCTGGAAGATATCTATCTGTTAAATGACAACAAAACCAAACAAACAGAAAATGATATGGGTATCAGCTATTTATCAAACTGACATTTTAAATATTCATGAAGGTAGGGGTTCCTATTTTCAATATAGGTCCCGACATGATTATTCAAGACATTATTATTTTCAATCGTGCACACAGAAATGCAGTACATAAAAAAAAAAAAATTACAAAATGAGTTAATTTTAACATCAGGGAAGATGTTAGCAACATTTCACTGAGTGTTTTCACTGAGTGTTTGGATTTTTACAGCTGGCTCTTGAAAGTATAAATCAGCAGTTTTGGCAGTTTCTAGAAAATTAGAAAAGGTTTAACAACAGATTCACCTTAGGCTTGTATCATATCTGTGATTTGCAATAACTTTGTTCAGTATTGCAATGATGATATGACTAGTCAAATGAATCATGTTGTTGACACCAATTAATCTGAGGTCGACTCGACTGGCATCTGACTGAACACATCAAATGTATGCACGGTGTGTTCTTAGTCCCCACTGTCTGGGAATCTTATGCATTGCGTTTATTGTGCATTTTCATATCCTTACAATTGGTAAAATATTTATTCACTGACTCCCATTGCTCCACAGCAACTTATTCAATTTTGAGAACATGATTGTAAAATAATTTCCTCTTGAAGTGAGACTAGACTGGTCAGTTTCCAAAAGTGATACTGTACACTATGTTTATGTCAGCTGGTAAGCACATGAGCTGACACTGAACCTGATATCCCCTATCACATCTACAGGACATGGGTTAAACCTGCCTTGACCAAGTGGGATTCAGTGGAATCACAGTTCCATATGGTGACAGTGAACAGTGACAACAGCAGATTAACCCGGAACTGTAGTCTTTTATTGCATTAGTGGGTTAATGAGGGTTAAAAGCCTTATATGCAAGTTTTCTGAATGATGAGGGAATGGGAAGTTGAATTTATAGTTTGCACAGTATCTACACAGATTGAGAGTGAAGGCGCAGCAGTGTGAAGACAGGACCTTGAAATAAACAAACACAGACATGTGCGGGATCTCATAGGCAACTGGGGAAACATGAGGAGGGGGGAGGAGTAGCCATGCTTTCTGTCGACTGCTAGCTCTACGACCCCTCCCCCTCCCCCTCCGATGAGTGTGTATCTGTGCGTCTGTGTATGGAGGGAGGTTATGTAAAGGGTAACTGAATCTCTCAGCTGCCTGTCACAGTAACCGGCCCACTTGTCAGTCTCTCGCATACATGCACAAAAAGAGACTGGCTGAGATTTGACTTGTGCTATCACCCTATCGTTTTCCCAGTGGAAGCGTGTGTGTGCTGAGCATACACTTTGTGCGTGTGACAGTAGGTGGTGCTTTGTTGCATGGCCATAGCATGCTTTGGTTTCTTTCTGGTTGGCTCCTTCTCTGTCTCACACACTCCCTCCCTCCCTCGTTCCTCTCTCCCTCCCTCTCAGAGCCATTGCACCATGTTGGATACAAAGAGCTGAGGGGAGCTGAGGACCAGAGTGTGTCACTAGCATGGGAGCTAATGCAACGCTGCGCAGTAACACAGCAACCTTTTAATCAGTCCATCGGGAAATACTGACGCAAATGAGTACCGAAGACTAAAACCAAGACTATTTCTGGACAGACTTGGCAAATTAAAATGCTAATGAAAGGCAGGGAACCACGTGAAAACGCTGCACGGCTGAGCAGCCCGTTGCAACGCTAATCGTCACTTATCAGAGGCTGTTAAGCTGTCTGGCGGTTGTGGACCAACACCCTGACACTAAAAGACAGGCAGAGAGGGCAGACAAACAGACAGAGAACGGTGTGTATTGCTCTTATTCTCGTGCATGCATCCTCGGTCAGCCTTGATGCTTTAAGGGCATGTTACTGGGCATGCTTCATTGTGTCATTGTGTTGTGTTTTTGCTGTAACATACATGTGCAGCTAGTGTGTACCAACACAGCTGTGTGTAAAGAGGTTTAAACATTTTACCTTTCAAGATGCTGTTATTGAATTCATTTCAAACAGATTTTTTGCCTTTCTGAACCACTGGTATATCACATGACTGAGCAGATGCGATTTGTGAAGGGGTGTGTGTCATTCTGAGTGTGTGATGCTGTGCAGGATGCTAGGAAGGCTCTTGTCATGGTTGTCGCTGTATCTTCATGAGTGGTCAGGGGCATAATAGACACACCCACCCACTGAAAGGCAAGAAGACAGACAGACAGAGACACATACGGACTGGCAGGCCACATGTTGCAGCTGATTTTAGTTTCACTTGGAATTGATAGCACCATGTCTGTTTCTAGCTCCAAGCTCAGGACAGTGTGTGTCTGTCTATAATGATGATTAGTTTCGATATTTAACGTGGATGTGTGTTAAAGGTTATTCTGTTAGAGGGTGTGTTTATGTAAGACCTGTCTGCTTTGTTCTAACCTTTCTTCCTCTGTCTCTTCACAGGTTACAGACGATATTCGCTCGTTTTGATGAAGCTTTGAATTCAGGCAACATGGCTCTCAGCCCCAGTTACGGTCAGTCCCTCTTCTTCTTCATTGGTTTTATAAAATACTAGTATTATAGCTACTGAGGTGATTGAGTTAACGGTTGTCGTCATCTGGCTTTGTGACAATTTTCTAAGAACTGTGATGCAAGTTTTGTGCGTGTGTGTGTTTAAACCAGAGTATGCTCTTGTGGTTGTGTTGATTTGTTGTTGCTATGAGGTTCTGTGAGTGGAGCTAACAGGATTAATGGTTTAATCTGTGTGTGTGTGTGTGTGATGCTGCATGATGTGAAGCAAATGTAATCTAAAAGGCGCTTTCTCATCGTGGCCAGTGTAGGATAGAAAACGATACTTTTAAAATTCCATGTGTACGTTTCAGAACTTTCATCCTGAGATTTGATACATTTAAATATCAGTTTTAGAAGCCTACACAAGATATTAATGCATGGGGTATATTCTGTTATCTAGCTGTTTTTGCATAGAGAAGTGGGGAGGTTTTGACCAATCACAGTATTACACCAATCTAAATGTGGTTGTTAGTTGGAGAGAGATGAAGAGCGAGCAGTGGAGAAAAGCTCAGGGTGTGTAGTGGGTGTGTTGCCATGATGCTGTCTCTATGAGGAGCAGAAGGATGGAGGCAGTGATACCTTCATCTCACACCTCCCAAAGGTTTAGTTGTTTTTGGAATCAGAGCAACTGCTCATTGTTGGACTGTGACCGTTTTAATCAGATAAGAGTCTGGTTTCATTTTTTTCTAAATTCTTGTTCATTCTCTGTCATGTGCTGTGCCGATTATAAAAATAGTGGTTGTTATTTAGATGGATTAATGTTTTTGGAGTATTTGACTAATTATGAAACTTTTCCTCCTCCTCAGAGGACTGAGAAGAAAATTGCTTATGTGGACATTGGACAAGAAAACATTATAATATCCTGTTTTTATTCCATTTGTTTAAGATGGATTGTTCCATCTTTGAATTTGTGGACACATCAGTATTTACCCTCCAATATCTGGGAAACTTTACACCTTGTCTCCAAAGTGTAATAATGTAAAGACTTGTGTGATTTAGGGCTGTGTAATAGCAGGAGTTCATAGCTGAATGTGCTTTCTTTGATATAATGTGATACTGTAAGCAAGGTGATATATGGCAAGTTTATAAATGGAATCTCAGAAAAAAGTCATGTTAAACCATCCACAAAATGAACAACTGGCTGTAATGAACCTTTAGATGTAAACAAAAGTGTTAAAAATCAATGCATTATTTTTGAGACCCTATACAGTATCACAGAACTAAATACCTCAATGCTCAAGGGTACTAGCATTTTCCTACATAATTTCTTACCCAATATTATTGTGTTCATTTATTTTCTTTGTGACATCCACTGATTATTTTTTACTCTGACCATATATCTATTTGGACTTTGTGATGAATGTGAAGTGAAAGTGACAACAGATGCCCACCACTCACAGAGTAAACTCTGGCTGGATGCCCTGCTGTTTGGCCTTGGCTCACTCCTCAAATGTACTTAAGTGTTTTTCTTTTGTGTGCCTCAGCTTCTGTGTTTAGTCACAACACCATCGGCTTTGTAAAATTCTAAAATGTTGGTTAGGGGAGTGGGTTGTGTAAAAAAGGTGTGATGTCATTACGTCATTGCATTTTTAAAGATTAAACATTACTATGTTAATGTAGTGACTTGTCTGTGAGCTAAGGAGTGTTAAATTTGCATAGGTTGGTTATTTGTGCTTCACTGCCTGATGACCATGCTTTTGTGTCCTCCTTGAAAATAGCTGAAGTTGCAGTAGCCAAAATCCAGAGGAGAAAATGAAGAATTCAGAAATATGGCTAGCATTTAAATAGCAAATAATGTTAAAAAGTGAAGAATAGAGATGACAAAATTGAACATGGAGCAGTTCAACTTGTCAAAATTAGGCTTTATTGAAACTGAGAAGCTAACTTGCAGATAAACAAACTGGAATGTGTCCGACATGCTCACTGGGACCCAGACTCACTGCATGGACATCATATGAAACTGTCGTTAGTCCAACATCATGACTTTACACCAACATCGAAACACTGTGCATAAAGTTCTGCACATTAAACTTAATGAACCAAACACATTTAGTGTTAGCAGACTCTTAAGAATCACTAAACAGACTTGGAGACCTGCTAGCGTAGCCACAGTAGTGCTAATCACCCATGATGCAGTCGTGAAGGCTTGATGCCATGAGTAAAAGGGGCTGTTGCTGAAGACTATCCTCCCAAACATAAATTGTGTGCACCACTTGTTTACCTTAAAAGTCAGTGTTAGAAATATTTTCCAGCATTAGCTTCTTCAAGACTGCCTTATTGCTTGAGTCTGTGTAGGTAGAATAAAAACAAAAGTTTGAATATTGATCTTGGAATTCAGATGTTATAGCTGCTGAACATGTATTTGAATAGTGAAACATTTGGCTCTTACTTCTACGGCTCTCTTCTCTGCATCCAAATCAAAAGACTAAATATAAATGTGGATGTTCAGACCTTGTTTCATGCTGTTCAGGTTTCTGAATCAGTAGTGCAGTAAAATTGTGTCCAGGTTGCATTTGATGGAATCTGATCAGTGATCAGTACTTACCCCCCTCAGTAACGTATTTAAAGAAAATCACCTCTGATTAGACAAAACTTGTAGCATAGTGTAGATTCTCTACAGCCTTGAAGCACCAGCAGTAGTAGATGCAGAAATTTCCTGTTCTCTCATGATCTTTTATTATATTGATTCACAATACACTAAAAGATCATTATGGAATTTTTATTCAGTGATGCTAAAATATGTGCAGCTTTAACTGTTGTACATTTTTAATTTGAATGTTTTAATGTTTGGCAAATGAATAATTTGAGATTCCTGCACAATTGATTGTTGCATAAGTTAAAGTTTGTATGTAGCTGTGGATCAGCAGAGTAAAAAGATGAGCATATGTGTGACTTTGGTGTTTTCTTGTAAACATTCCATAAACCTACCAACCTTTCACTGTAAACACATGCTAACGTTCTTGCTTGCCCTTGCCCTACATCTCTTTTTGGCCAGCTCTCGGCATTTGCTCTAACGGGGTTGAGCCAGATATTGCTGAGGGGAGAGGGAAACAGAGATGAGGAGGGAGGGCGAAGGACGGAGGGAGGAAGCTGACAGAGATCTCGCAGTAGCCGAGTCACAGCGCCGTGCCTATCACTGCCTCTCCCTGATTCATCATGACAGAGACAGAGAGAGATTGAACAAACAAGGAAAGAGATAGAGGGAAGAGACAAAGGAGAGGAGCAGAGAATAGAAGGAGCGCAGCAGTCACAGGCAGAGGCCACAGGACATCTCTAGTTTTTACCAATAACACACTGTAACCATGGCAGCTGGTGGGGATGATGGCGATGGTAAGTGTGTGTATGTGTGTTTAATCTCATCTGGCTGTGGATCCTGTTGGCGTTCAGACAAAGGCTTGTCAGCATATGGTTTTAGATGAAATCAGCTTAAACTTTCACCCCAGCTGCTCTGGCTCAGATGGAGGCTGCTTGTGCACGTGTGAGTCTAAAAGCCGGCCAGGATGTCCTAAAATGTCTACATACTGTTGTACTGTTGTAGATGTGTGTCAGGCAGACTGGATATGCACAAGAGCGTATTAGTGTTCGAGTTCTTTGTTGTGGTGCTTTTTGTGTTGGTTGTCAAGTTGCAGAAAAAGAGACAGGGAATATTTGGGAGAGATGGTTGTAATGACATACAGCCTGAGGCCTGACCTGAACCTTGCACATCAGTCAACAGAGCGCTCAGTCAATGTTGGTTCTGGGTTCACAGTTTTTTCCCCCCGGTTATTGATGTTACTAACCTTTTAGTACAGCTGCAATGCATTTTTTTTTTTTTGTCAGTAGAAAAAAAAATGCATAATTACCTTTCCACATATTGGGATTCAAGAGTTTGACACAAAACTGATGCATCTATTCCTTTCCGTTGTTTTTGGGCTCTAGAAAATCTACAGGTGTTTGTTTGATCACAGGTGTATGTAGACAGGTAGG
>JAPTMW010000003.1:7131676-7149116 GCA_029822955.1 Ostorhinchus angustatus
TAGTCATTACAGCTGCTCCTGCTGTTAAAATGCGCTCCAGATGACGGTACATTCTTTAAAAAAACAAACCAATAACACATGCTTACCTTGGTATGACATATTCTGTTTGACTTTGTCTATCCATTATACATAAATTTAAAAAAAAAATCATTACTAAGCAAATGACTGGATAAATAAGTATGCACTGACCAAAGCAGACATGCAGATAAATGTACAGTTGCATTTATGACTCTGTGCAGAAGAAAGGGGTCACGCTCTGTTCAGCAGCAGGAGGTGCAGCGGTGATGCTCAGAACTGCAGTGTTGGTGTTCCTACTGTACCTGCAGTGATGACTTTCCAACCCGATGTACAGATTACATTTCCTCTTTGTTGATGCTGCTCAGCTCTGGAGGTGCTCTGATAGATTTTGTTTCAGTACCAGGTTTAAAAGGATTGCATTTTTGAGACATATTTATTGTTATCGATGAATGCCATCAACTTTAAGGAGACCGAATGAAATGGGTTTTCTGTACTTTTGTCCAGGAAAGTGAACAGTGCCTCTGTTATTGCTATTTCTTACTAAAAGAGACGGTGACTTCAATTGGAAAATGAAATAAAAAATGAAACGCATGGTGAAATTGATGTGACATTTACCACAGATGAAGCGATGGTGGGTTTTTCCGATAAGAGGCGTTGTGTCTGCCCTCCTCTCTAAAATGTATAGAGGTTAGAAGGAAAATGTTATGCTTCATATTAATTTCTTATCATTTATGCTTCAGATGTCACACTGATAAAACATGAAAGGTTCAAGTTTTTTTTTTTTCCATTTTTTTGTTTTAGTCATCTAAGCCAGACCTTCTCACTTGTCTCCACTTCAAAACCCAAAAGGGAAATTCGGTGTCACTGAGTCCAAACTTACAAAAATACATCATGAATTGCCATAACATCTACATTTTTTAGTCACTCTAGCATCAAAACAGTTTAGAATCAATGCACTTTGTGGCCTAAACTCATCCTTGCATTTTTGTTTCGATATAATGCAAGGGACTTAGAAATCACAGAAGTCACCGGTTGTAACCTCAGCCATAGAGTGACCATATTTTCAGATTATGGAACCATTTCTATCTATATAACTATATTTTATCCTCTTTAAATGATCAAACTGTGTTTGTGTCATAGCATTGTTATATCACAAATGGAGACCCCCCAAAAAAAATCTGTAGCGCATCCTAGGTCTCAGCCCTATTTTTAGAAAAGGCATGTAAAGGTTTGTGCTAGAAACTGTGACCAAACAGCCACACATGATCGACACTAGGCAGTCTATAGATAAAGGTGATGATTGTTGTCATCTGTCCAGACTTTTAAACCTCTACTGTTTACCACCATTAACCTTTAACCTCTGAACTACTGAGTTTGTCGTAGATTGAGCCAAGATTAGATGCTGGTCTCGCTGGGACTTGTTTGTGACTCGTCATACGTCAGTGTCGTCTGGCACATTCCATCCATTCTCAACTACGAAACTGGAGACGTTCAACCTTTGGAGACGCCGAACAGTTTTATGACTCCACTATTTACTTGTGGACTTCTGTTTTCACGCCAGCACTCTTCATTTTGTCTTGGAATGTTTTCTCATCACACAGTAAATTAAATTCAACTGGAGCTGTTTTTATTGGATCACCAACGGTCAAAATAAATGACATAATAATAATAACAATAATGATATGATATGTGAATGCAGTTTTCTAATTAGATTAAATATTTCTAGAAATTAACCTCCTCAAACCATGTGGAAAACAGCAGAGAAGCCTCAGTCGCAAAAATGATGAAAAATAATGTATGTAATAAGACAAAGAAATAAAATGACAACGCAATGTAAAATGTGTAAAAAGACTATGACATTAAAGTGATAGACCAAACGGATGAAAAAGAAACAAGATGAAAACAACTTGAATGACATACGTCAAAAATAACATGATGGATGACATAGTAATAGTCAAGAGCCACAAAAAAGATGCAACAAGAAGAAAACAACATTAAAGACATGAAGCAAAGATAGTGTTAAAATGATGCAAGAAATTATACAAGATAAAATTTCTGAAAATTACGTAGAAAGGTTTGACCCCCCCCCCCCCAAAAAAAAATGCGAAAATGCAGGAAAGATGACCAAAATATGCATGAAATTCAGCGTTGTTCTGAATTGTTGGTATACCACTGTATTATTTTGTTGTTTGGGCCAAAGGACACTGAATAGATTTTTTTTGGAAACCACTAACTTAGAGAAATCGAACCAAATCATCTCCAGTATGTGACAAGTACACCACGGCAAGAATAAATGAATAGCAATTATTCTGAAAAGAAGCATTAAGTGTCCTCAAGTCCTCAAATGGTCTTAAATTCTAATTTGTCACGTCTTCATTGCCACAAATATTTTTGTCCCGTTCCATTTATCCATCTTGTCCATTTCTTTTCTAAACTTTGCGGTCCAACCCGTTTACTATCATCACATCAGTGTCAAATGTGATCTTAATGGTTACCCTTGTTGACTTATAACCGTGTTGTATTTGTGTTGGATCTCTACAGGGATGTTGGGTGAGCAGAGTTGGCCTCCTGTCGCCAACTTCTACGATTTCCTTACGGTCATGGACAAGAACGACCCAGACTCGGCCCGGCAACAGCAGCCTAAAGAGGCAGCGGATCAGGATCAGAATGAGGGAGAGAAGGAGGAAAAGGAAGAGGTGAATGTGGGAGACGGTGTGGTGGAAAAGCAGACTGATTTTTACTCCAGCTCTTCTCCTCCTGACCCGAAACCTAACCCTCACTCTGAGCTTTGACGGTTCGGAAGGCACTGAGCCGCTGATTAAACCACACTGATGACTGCTATTTATCCTGATTTTTGCTGCACACTGTGATTTTCTGTCTGACTGGGTCTGACCACTGTTTTTTTTTTTTTTTTTAACGTTCTCGCTGCACCTCATGTTTGGCCCTATGTGGCAAAAATATTTGGACACTTTGGTTAAACATGCTGGACCACAGACACTCTTATTTGTCAGCTGAAGTTTTTTTTTCTCGCTGTTCACATTCTGTAGATTTTTCATTTCCTCGTACTTCACTCCCACTCCTGTGTCTTTGTGCCAGTCGGCCTGATGGGATAATTTTTTTTTTTTTTACAGCTTAGATGAAAGCAGACCACAGCAGGTTCACACCCTGAGTGGCGCAGTTTAGCATCAAGCTGGTTGCAGAACAGAATAAGGTATTTGGGAAATGTATACACACACTCAGGGGTTTTTAACTTTATATTTATATCATCCAAATATACTGTATAAACTCAGTGTAATCACAAACAAATGTATTTCAACTTTTTTTTTTTTAAATAAATCAATGTGAAAAAAATACAAATCATCAAACACATTATTACTTTCACCGTTACTTATAATATTGCAATTCAACAATGAAGTGTTTTTTGACTGCCTAAGCCAAATGAAAAGGACGTTACCTAAAAGGAAGCTAACCCTAACCCTTCTATTTATGGTCATGCTGAGTCACAGGTGAGATCCATTAAGCAGTGTTATTCTATATATAAATATATATATATATATATATATATATATATATTTATGATGGTGCTTAAACATGTCCATGTCTTAACTTGTCCATGTTTCACATTCTTAAATTTGAGTGTAATGTAAAAATGCAAAACCTTTGCACCCCCCCCCCCACCTCTTTATTGTATTATATGGTATCACATTATATTGCATCATACCACATAGTACTGTATCATACCATACCATATCAAATCAATCATTTGGTACCATATCTTACCGTAACACATTGTACTCTACCATATTGTACCATATCATACTGCATCCTACCACATAGTACCATGCCATACCATACTAATGATTTGGTACCATATTGAATCATACCACATTGTACTGTACCACATCATTTCATACTATACTGCATCTTACCATACACTACCATATCATGACCGATATATATTGTATCACATGGTATTGCATCATCATTGCCATGCAAATGTTTGCACATCCAGCAGTCTAGATGGCCAGAACAGCCAATGCCTCAAACCATTTTTGTACTATTTTTGTAAAGTAGATGATGCCCGCTGTGAACAGCAGCTCAATGCATCCTCATATAATCACATTAATGTGTTTATAAGTGCTTTTTATTGCCGTCACTTTCAGGCAAATCACACTCCTATTCCCAGTATTCGATCTTTATCAGGTCAGCTGTTTGCCTTCTGAATGGTGACCTGCATTGCAAATAAGCCAACAGAGTACAAATGTGAGTCAAGCTGGGGCTTTTATTTCTATCAGAGATGTGATTCCAATGCCAAAGTCTTAGATCAAATTGACTCTCAAACCGACCTTCACTCCGCAGATTTAACACGGTCTGATCTTCATAAGCAGCGCTGTTCCTCTGATGTCATTCCTGCCCGTTGTTTGCGGCAAATCACTAAGTGCGTGGAAATCATACTGATTTTTTTTAATCATTGTTTGATTTATTTCCTGGAAATGTCTTAAAAATGAGCATTATTATTTTTCCCATCAGTCCTTGTGTCCTGCAATGAGTCAAGCATCATGGGATTGCTATGTAATTTTTCCCAGCAGTTGAAAAGTAGAAAGAAAGAAGCTGTTTTTTCCGGATTGGTGTTTTAATTACTGTGGAGGTTTCAATTGTGGTTTCTGGGAGCTTGAGTGGAAGTTTCAGTGGATTAGTGTGAAGAGGGAACATCCATCCTAAACCAGGAGCTGAAAGGTCTGGAAGCCACTTGTATTGTGGTTTAGGGCAGATTTTCTTTTTTCTTCTTTCATAATATTTGCAGCATTTTGTCCAGTAATCTCAATAGTCACTAGTAATTTTATATATAGTCATAATTTCTGTTTAATGAGCCTACACTGCCAAAATAATCTTGGTAGGAAGAAAGCCAGTAGCCTTAATTGCTGTCTTGTATTAAGCAAAAGTAGATCTGCCAATGGGATAAGCACATTTTGCTTGGCTAGATTTACTAGGACTAAACTCAAACTCTAATTTAACCCATAAAGACCCAGTACTACTTTTGTGTCAGTTCCCAAATGAGTTTTCCTCTCTTTTTAACCTGTCTTAAGTGATTTATCACCATTTATTATAACATTATCCTCTGTGTTTAGCATTTTTCAGTGTAAATCATATGTTTTCCTATATTTAATTCACTGATCATATTGATGTTTCTAAAAGCTCAGAGTAAATTCTAAGGTTATTGCATCAAATCAGAAAAAAAATGAATATATTATAAATTGAACATAAAAACAAGTGTCCCCATCCACTGTCATGTGTCAAGCTAAGTGTGTTTCACTGGTGAATCAGTGTTGTAGAAGATGACAGTGTTTCCTCTGAACGTCCAAATGGGTCATATCTGATGACCATGAAAAAAGGACAAACTGCATTTTACATCAATTATTTACATGTATTGATAGGATTAATGGATCAACAGTTATTTAATATTTTAGATCAGTAGATACTTTTGGTTGGCAGTATATGTTAGGGTGTCTATAGGTTAATGTTGAAAACTCTAATCAAATCCAAAGAAAATAAATGATTTTTATAATAAGTTTAAACACAATTCTGTTTTTTTGCTATAAATATGACCTGAAATATGAAAAAGCAGGACCATTTATTTATCTAATGCGTATTAGTGAAGGGACAAGTATGTAGCATAGATTGTTGCTGTAACATCTATAGCTTAGATTAATTTGCAATCCCAGTCCTTAGCTGTTCTTTTAAGGTACATATTTTCAAGTCCTAAAACGATGTAAGAAGATGGCAATTAAATAAACGAGACAAAAAACCTCCTAACATATTCATGTATTTATTATCCAGTCTGAAAAAGTATGTGATGCTGCTTTTATCTGGTATGACCATGTTTTCAGTTGAAACTTTAAATATTTCCAGTCTCTGTTTATGAGATTGCAGGGATTCATTCCTGCTGCAGGACAGTTTATTCCTTTGCATGAACTTCCTGCATAGAAACAATCTGGTTTCGTCCAAGGCGGTTCTATTGGATTAAGGTCTGGACTTTGACTCCGCCGTTCCAAAACACACTACAGGGAATCTCCTGTAATTTGGTACCAGTCACTTGGAATCAAGGATGAACTGGTTATACTTTGGTGACAAAAGGTCAAAGTCTGTGACCATATTGAACATGTTTTTGGACATAACTGAGTAACCCAGAGATCTGCATAAAAAAGTAAATCATAATTAAAGTTTAGGGGACGCATTTGACTGAAACCATTTCCTTTTATCGTAACACTACTTTCTGCTGTACCTGGAATTTTCCATAAATCAGACTACATGAGCAGTGTAGTTACAAACTAGTTTGCCTACATTTTCCTGACTTGACAAATGCAAGTACAATTATAGTTGCAGACTCTTTGCTCATCCCTAGTAATTATAGTTATTGTATTATTGCGTTATACACTCCAGTGAGCTTCAGTCCTTGTGTGAATATCTATAGTTCCATTCATGACTACGTTGACATGCATTAAACATTCATTTATTTTGCCTTTATTCTTTAAAATACAAAATTCCTAATAAGCCCTTTTTCATGGCTTATTGTGTTGATTTGGGACTTCATTGTAATCTTTCTTTAATATCTTAATTTGGGTCTAATTCTCACTATTATTTTAATAAGTTTTGATTGTCGATGGCAATTCTGACACGAAACTAAATTTATCAAAACATTAAAGATTTCAGTGTTCCCTTGAAAAACATTTTTGATCATAATTAAAGAAAACAGTCCTGAAATAACACTGGATTGCAGTTTTGGAATGGGTTTCTCATTTGCAATATTAGGCTTTACTGCACTGTTCACATCAATCATCATCAAAACTAAAATGAACAGAGTAGAACCACATGATTTCAAACCAAAGCCAAGCTAAACTATGTGTTTGCTCACCATCAGTTGGACCTCACCGCGCTGTCTGTTTGGCTTTTAGGTTGTTTTTTTCTCCGGGGATTAAATCTTGAAGTGCTGCCTCAGTTATCCCGTCAAAAAGACATTTGATATTAAAAGTATTTTTCCAGAGTTCTGAGCTTTAGAGCTTATCTAAACTAAACTTGTGTGAGTCATGCCAATGCTGGACTGAGAAAGTGAAATAAATGCTATTACTGCTGTTCAACAGTTAACCTCCCTGCTGTTGGCATCAAATACAGCAAACCCACTCCAAGAAAAGTCAAAACATGACATAATGGTGTGTTTTGGTCTGGTCACAGACTTATTTTAGCACACAGAGACACAATTTGCCAAATATGCAAAGAAATGCTTTGTGTAGCTTCAGACCCTATGATTAATGATGACAAATTTAAGCAACAGAGGTCTGTGAATGGCAACATGACGCAACTGTTTAGAGGACTTCATTTCCCAGAATCACCCTGGGGACTTACAGGTTTATCCCTCTTTGTTTGACCTGGTTGAGATTTGTGATTGTTTAGATTTTTACTGTAGTTGAGAGTCACAACCTTATGAGGCTCCAGGAGCAGAAGTGCTGCTGTTTCTCATCTTTTCTGGGTCACACAGGCTCAGAAATATCTGCTGCATTATCTGTGCGGTAAATGTCTTGTGGCCTGCTTACGTCTGACCGCTCCTGTTGATCCACCGGTTATACATACAAACAAACGCAGAATAATTATATTTACTGCAGCCTGGAGTCAGCAGAATCAATCAGTAGGGGATGGATTGTGCGTAGATCAATTATGTAACTCGATTGTGGAGCAGCCACACACCCCCGCGTTACGTGTGAGCTATGATATTTGTCTGCACAGGCCACTTTATTTTATTTTGTGGGGGACAGTCCAGACACACTGATGCCTTAAGGGCTGTGTTCACTGGTGTCCGGTACAGTTTGTATCATGATTTGTTTATTAAAAAAAACATGCAAGTCTCCAGGATTTCTACTGAGCCTAGATAAATTACAAATGCAAACAGATGAAAACAGTTTTGTGTGTTAGCTCATGCACAGATGGCAAAAACACACAGTTTTACTTTAGTAGAAGTATAGATACATGTGTTGAAGTAGTGATTCAGCTTCTTTACTACAAATTTTGGAAATATGTATTAAAAATAGGCTGGAAATATTGAGGATTAACTCATCTCCAATGTGTAAATAAGTTATAAATGTAAAAAACAGGATATTAAAACATTTAGATGGCGTTTCTCTGTTGTCCAATCCACTGTGTTTTGTCTTGTTTTTGTCTTTTTATGATTCATTGTGCATGAAATCCAGAAACAAATGCGCCAAGTGATAATCTTTTCCATGCTACTGTCCCATCAATTTAGATCAAAATCAGTGACGATGTTTGGAAGGTGCACAATGATGCAAAATAGAAAATAATGCATAGTTATCTTCAAAAATGCATAGAACTAAAGTATGAAGGCTTAAAATGTGAGGAATGTGCAGGCATTTGTCTTAAAGCTACAGAAATTAGTTGCAGCTCTCACCTCCTTGTCCAAAGCAAAAGATTAAATGTAAATATAGATATCCTAATGCCATCTCTTAGATTTTGGAAGAGCAAAGACTCTTTTAACCCTCATTAACATTAACAGGATATTAAATTCGTCCTGTTTTAAATGTGAGTCCAGTGGTGTCCTGGTCCTTTTGGGTGGATAGAAAAATAATCACCATTCTGGTCAATCACAAGCCATTTGGGTTATTTTCTTAAACAGCAGTGCCAGAAAATATACATTTTCTCCAAGGGCTGGACCATAGATGACTTCCTCAATATTAATATAACAAAGGTTTGAAAAATAGACATAATTTTAGTCCTTAGGTATATACCTACCCAGAATCCTAATCTGCACCATAGTGCATTGGTGTAGATCTAGTCTACATAACTGTCAAAGTAGAAGAAGGCCAGTCTGTTGTGTTTACAGCAGCTAAAGGTGAATGGGGATGATTATCAGAATTATGTAAAGCTGTGTTCCCCAAACACAGGGTCAGGACACAAAATAGGTCAGCAATTGGTAGAAGAAAATATAGAGCAGTGATATGGCATCTGAAATAATTTTCCTAGTTATTACAGAGGGAAAACTGTACAATGGAAGAGTTTATAAATGTTGACATCAAAACAGATGTGGAGTTGTAGAGAAGAGAGTTGAATAAGATTTAATGAATAAGATGCAACGATACAAAGTCAAAAGATGCAACAAGATGGAAACTACATTAAGTAAATTAAAAACTAGACTTTTCAAGCCAGTGTTTTGAAGTGAATGTATGGAATGGAAGTAAAAAAATATATATATATTTATGGAAGTTGATGACATATTTTTGCCACTATCTTTACATGCATAGGTGTATATACACATATGTGATATCCTTCTCCAAATTGTCATATTCCTGCTCAGCAGGACTGCTTGCTTTGTTTTCCGAACATGCTGTGCGTTAGTCATATTTCACAACACAGTGTACACTTGAAGCTTAGATGTACGCATCACATCATGAGAAGTACCAAGGCAATCAGATAGCAAACAGGTCAGAAGTGATGAGAACAGGGATTTAGCTCAATGGGTAATGCTTCAGGCTGCTACACGGAAGACTTGGGTTCGATTCCCAGTCAAAGCAGCAATTTTTTCTGTAGATTTTCAAACGGGGGAGCACGGCACCGAGGGCGCCGGTAGGCAAATCCAGCATTGCTATAAATCAGCCCCTGGGACAACATTCAGAATGTAGAATTTGGAGGACAGCACTCAATACACTGACCTGACGCTGAACTGAGAAGTGACACGGCACACTGCCACATCTAACATGTATGGTAGCTCCGCCCACCTTCTCCAGCGTCAATCTCACTGACTGCACAGAGCAAAGAACACATCAAAACAGCAACATATAGAGCATTTAGAACTATAATTTCTATTCTATACTATATATTACCACTAATTTGTCATTTCTTCCATCAATTGCCACAGTACTGTGGTAGTAAAATGCACAAAAGGATGCACTGAAGTATATGGCTTATATCACCACAGTACTGTGGCAACAAGAGGCTAATGAGTTCATGGAACAGTGCACATGATTGGCTCTAGTACTGATGCTAACATTTGATTGGCTCTGTGGCAATATACAAACCGATATTTTGTGCCACAGTACTGTGGCAGCAGCTATTGCCTATTCTTTTTTCTGATTTAAGACATTTTATAGATCAAAATAATGTGAAGAATATCATAGGAACAGAATTCTCCACTTATTGCTGTGAGGTAATTCTGCCTAACTGTTTATCAGAGGAAGGTGAAGAAGTTAAGATTCCCTATTTGGACCAAAACCCTTGAGCTCAGACTTTTTGTTGTCAGTAAGTCACTCTTACCTGTTCTGTCTTATTTATGTCTTTGTCCCTGTACTGGTCCATCTCTCCTCTTTGTCACTGCTCTTCTGTCCTCTTTTTTCCTGTCCCTTTATTGTCTTCTTTGTGCCTTCTACATCTCCGTTTGTCTATCTTCTTGATTCTCTTGTTTCTGTCTTTGGTGTTCTTGCTACTATTTACCCCTTTTGCTTCTCTGTTGCGGTGTGGCGTTGTAACCCTGGTGGCGTTAGCTCGGGGCAGTCGTATCCCCCGGCCCAGTATGAGTCAGGGCTGCAGCAGAGAGGCCAGCAGGGAGAGCAGCCGGGACACCAGCCCCGTACGTTCCTTCACACCTCTGGGTGAGTAGTAGCAGTGGACAGACATCCAGGAGAGACACAGAGTACAACCAAGGAGGAGGGACCCATGAGAGGATCACAGTGTCTCTCTCTTCAGGCTTTTGGTACTCTTTAAAAAGCTAGCAGGAAGCGAAGAAATGTAGGCTTATATTTAGATAAAATATCTACTTAAGCTGGTTTTCATCCAAATCTATCACAGTTTTAGAAAGTTATCAGAAGAAACTGCGAATTTTGCTTGCATTTCCATCCACTATTGTTATGGAAGTATTAAGAGTTGGTTCTTCATTATCTGCATCATGGTTTAAAACTCTGCCATTTAGGTGGTGTTTCATACAGTAACACGCTACCTGAGTTACTGATTGAGGAACACATAACTTGAAGCTGCTTTCGCTTTTGTGTCCGGATCAAAGCACTGATCAGGATTATATAGCTGTGTTTCAAAATGGTTTATTAAAGCCTTTGGTAAACAATTCTTTTTGCAGCTCTTCATCCTTGTTGGTGTTTGTTATAGCTTCTATTCAATATGTCCTTTCTCGTATTTTCTTGTATTAAATAAGTGAACGCTGTAGTCCCCTCACTCATCCACACATGAAGACATAAATATTTGCTAAATGTTTCCATTGTTTTATTGGAAAGGGGAAAACGGCTGGATGGAAAAGCACAATTAAACATTAAACAGACAAACAAAATAGAGTCGGTTGAAAAAGGTGCATGTGTTTGCTGTGCCTTCCTCAGTCACCACTCTCACAACCTGTTTGATCAGTGTGAGGGTTGTGTGTTTGTCCTGTGCATGTGTGTGAGTGTTAAAACTCCGTATGTGTGTGTTTTTAATCTCGGTTGCAGCAACACGAAGCTACTCTCGCTCCACCGGAGCTCTTCACACACCTGATGCTTTTGGGGCTGCAGGTGAAGGCTGAGTACCTCTACTTCTCTGTACCTCACCCACCTCACCTTATTTGTTTTTGTTAACTGCGTTTCTTTTTTACGTTCTCTGTAGTGTCTCGCATCTTCTCCTATATTTTTTATCAATGTGTTTCTCTCCATTTGCCTCAGTGTTGTATTTTTTTAACATTGTGCTCCAGGATGTCAAAGCCTTCCAGTGGAATTGCATGCTTCCGCCCGTTCAGTTGCCACAACAACATTCCTCCAGTTTTATCAGTGCTCATTTGTGTCCTTATTTAGCTCTGTCCCTTTGTCTTTGGGGACACCAATGCAGTTCTCCTCAGTTTTGTCATACTTTGTTCCTCAGTGGTGCCTGCAACGTCACCTAACAGGTCATTCCATCGACTTACAGGGTTGAATCATGGGAAATGTGGAGTGTGTGAGTTGCGTGGACGATGAGGAGAGTGAGAAATGTGGATGGATTGACAGAGAACATGTGAGAGGAAAGTCGATGAGTGGCAGAGTTTTGAAAAACTTTGTAATACTCTAATTTTTTTGTAATTTTCTTTTCCCTGCTATCTCTCTTCTTCTTCTGTCTCATTCTGTGTAGGGTCAGGGTTTGGCATCAGTCAGTCCAGTCGCCTCTCCTCTTCAGTCAGTGCCATGAGGGTCCTCAACACTGGCTCAGATGTAGAAGAGGCTCTTGCAGATGCGCTGGTATGAAACCTCAAAAAACAAAACACTAGCACATAAAAACTACAAACTGCATATTTCTGTAAATAATACAGTAATCATGTAAGCCTACACATCCTAGAGTGTGTGTCTGTGTGCTGACTAACCCTTGGTTCTACCTCTGTTTAACGCCGTCAGCTGTTGGGAGACATGCGGTCCAAGGTCAGCTTCTTCTGCCGCCTCATACCTGTGTGGTGTTCATGTTTGTGTTCCTTCATTGCATGTCTCTGCCTGTGTTTTTCTCTCATGGTTCATATGTAACAGGGGTGGCCAACCCTGGTCCTCGAGAGCCACAATCCTATATGTTTTAGATGTTTCCCTCTTCCAGCCTACCTGACGGTCATCATCAGGCTTCTGCAGAGCTTGATGATAGGCTTATCATTTAAATCAGGTGTGCTGGAAGAGGGATACATGCCAGATTGTGGCTCTCAAGGACCAGGGTTGGCCACCCCTGATCTATATTATAAAAGCCAAGTGACCCCTGTGTGTCTGCGTGCGTGTATGTGTTTCTGTTTTATAACTGAATAACTGGACAGAGCTAGCCTTTGCCTTTTGGAGTATTTATGTATGTTGGGTCAAGGATCAGAAAGGCAAAAACAGCGTATTGATACGACCAATAGTTTTGGAGTTATTAGTTGTTTTTAAAATTACAATGGGCGTGCAGGTGGCCTGCGGACCAGTCCATTCACAGCCGAAAACGGGTCCCCATTTTATCAACTCTACTGCTTCTAGAACCCGCGGATTCCCACGGGTCAACACACTAGTTTCAGTTTAATTTCATACTTCTCCTTTTCCTTTTTCTTTCCCTTCAACTGCAGAAGAAGCCAGCTCGGCGGCGGTATGAAAACTACGGCATGTACTCTGACGACGACGCCAACAGTGACGCTTCCAGTGCCTGCTCCGAGAGGTCCTACAGCTCCAGGAACGGAGGGGCCATCCCCACCTACATGAGGCAGACGGAGGACGTGGCTGAGGTTAGCAGCAGCATGAATAGAAGAGAGAACAACACTTACAGACAAGTCCAAATAGTGATCTGGTTTTAAAGCAGCTGATGGTTTTGAGAGTTTAACAGTTTACTTTGACAGCCTCCTGCAGTATATGCTGACCTTAAGGTGCCCAGTACAGTTTTATACCTCCAGTAGAACTATGGAGCTGTTTTTCTTTAAGTGAGTAGGAATCTGACAGTACAAAGAAGGTGAGGTATCAGCCTCACAATTTAAGATAACATAAAAATAGCAAGAAAACTCCATAAGATTAGGAGTGTTTTTATTTATTTGGAGCAGACAGTTGTGCAAGGCAGTTAGTTCCATCTGGTGTCATTTAGTCCCCCTGAGGTAGCTCCGTAGCCTGTAAGTAAAATGTAAACTGAACATTCAGTCTGGCAGAAGTCGCAACAGGCCATAAAGCATCACTTATGAAATTACATAATAAAGAGAATAGTAAAATAGAGTTTTTGCACCTAGGATAGATGCTCCAATTGGTGTTCATCACAATATTCCACTATTTAAAGGATTGAAAAGAAGCAGGCAGTTCTAGTGTGGGGATATCAGGAGGTAAATAAAGAGTGTTGGTGGGAAAATAATAAGAGAGGATGAAGCCTTCTGCATTTACCAGGTGACAAGTAGAGACAAGGCGTTTGTGGTTTTAAGCTCATATCTATGAACAGGGGAATATTTATAGTGGAGTGATTATGGGATATCTGTCAGCTGTACCATGTTTCTGAACATTGAGCTAAAGAAGGATACCTGTTGAAATGAACACTTAACACAGGGTCGTTTGGCCAAGGTCTGCAGTTTCTATCGAAGATAAGTACTGTTCCTGGTGTTAAATGCATCATGTGCAGCTGTTTTCATTTTTAAACCCTCCAAATGATATTCCCACATCTGTTGTGTGAAATACATTTATTTGAGATGGTCAACGTTCTATCCAACAGCCAAATCTGATTTGACTGACAAATTTTGAGAAGCCCTGTTAAAGACAAACAGAACATGGAACATCTTAACACTGTAAATGTAACAGCTCAGTTAATGATCAAATCTAAACACTGATTTACATTCCATGTTACTGCAGAATTTTGAATGTTGAGGAACGTTCTACAAGCTTCACTTCATTTGTGTTTTAATCCATTAAAAGAATGGAGCAAAAGAAGTGATTATGAGGTCCATTTGGTTCACTTTCTCGTACGAGTGCATTGGAATAATCTGTCCACCCGAATACGCTATGGATAATAAGCCTGGACCTCATAGAACGTATTTGCTGAATATGATCCTTTTTGCTCTTTTGAGCATATTTGGCTCGAGCTGATACTCTTCACTGATGTGTTGGTGCCAATTGCAGGTGCTGAACCGATGTGCTAGTGCCAACTGGTCTGAGAGGAAGGAGGGGTTGTTGGGTCTGCAAGCACTGCTTAAGAACCAGCGCACCCTAAGGTCAGTCACACACTGAGACTTTGTGTGTGTATGTGGGTTTTTTATATAAATGTAACAGTGATTTTAATTGATCTAACTGTGACTTTTTAAATCTGTAGTCGGGTAGAGCTGAAGAGACTGTGTGAAATCTTCACCAGGATGTTTGCAGACCCTCACAGTAAGGTATGGATGCATGCAGTGAACGATCTAACATGAACACACAGTCACAGGTTTACAGTACCATGGCACACACAGTCATTGTTTATTTACTCACTTTGGTTTGACTTTGACTTCACACTTTGTGTATCCCACCATCCATCACTTTACCGGATTCTGCCAAATCATGGAAAATGGATTCTTTTATTTCATAATGCACACACTGATGGCAAGCACATTGATGTACACGCACAGATATACATACTGAAATATAAATACAGGCATGCAGAAGCGTACGACCGGCTGTTTTCTAACAGCATGCCACGCCTGAGTTTGCGTGTGACCTCACACTCTCCGCTGTCCTATGGGATTGCTCTGTCACCGTTCTGCAGCCAATCCGCTGGCTGAGCTCATAATTCAGTGCCACTCTCTCTCTCTCTTTCCCACCCCCCTCGCTACAGTCTGAAGCAATGACAATGGCCGCACATATACTCACACACACATACACACACAAATCCTCAGCTGCCCGCTCTTCTCTCTAACTAACCTCTGCGGATCGCCCTCTCTAACACTTTTCGAGTGCCCGTCATCTCACACTCGTAGTAAGGTGTGTGAGAACCCCCCCTCCTCCCCCCTCGTTTGACGTTTGACGATTTGATGAATTTTCAGCGAGACTCCGGCAGGGTGTACGGCACGGCAGAATCCGGTATAAGCTCAGCCTCCTTCAAGGTATTGCATCTCATCATGGACCAATCACGTGCCTTCATCTTGTTTTTTGTCCCATACCCTTCAGTTGTTGTTTCTGAAGCTTCTGTCATTATTGTCTCTTTTTTTGTGCACAAAATGTCAAAAATGTTGTTAATCTGAACTGTTTGAATAAAATGTTTGTGCAAATATTGCTGTCACAGCTAAGATTGTGAGTGTATGGTCAAGTACCACCAGTTGTACTTTGTCAGGATGCTAACAGATGTGTCTCTCTCTCCTCCATGCCACCCAACTTTGGAACTCTCTGTAGAGAGTAAGTCTGGCCAATCATTTGGCAGCTGTCTTTATTAAACCGTGTTTGGATGGAAACTTGCTTCATTGATCAGTTTGGATAACAAATTACCAAGACAACAGCCTAATACTCACTCACTAACCTGATTTGATGACATGCGATGATCCAGCAGAAATCACCCATGAGATGATCACCACACAGACTGACTGGTGTTAATTCTCATTAACATTCTGATGGTTGTTTTTTAATGTTTGGCTGATTGAAATTTGACTGGTGATTGGGAATGAAGGTATTGGCTGCTGTAATGACAAGCAAATAACAACTAACTTCACTTTGGGAACTAATGCTACACTCTTGAACAGATGTAGATCCTGTAAATAAGCTGAACAAGCAGAATATGCTTACGCATGTGTGTGCATGATGCATTTCTGAGTTAGTGAATGGGTAAACGTCACTTCTTGTATGACCTGTCGTGTTTTTTATTTTATGTGTTTAGGTGTTCAGTATGTTCCTGGAGACTCTGGTAGATTTCATCCAGGTCCATAAGGATGACCTTCAGGACTGGCTGTTTGTCCTGCTCACCCAGCTGCTGAAGAAGATGGGAGCTGACCTACTGGGCTCTGTACAGGCCAAAGTTCAGAGAGCCCTGGATGTCACACGGTGAGTTTTGGTATTCATGACACCTGTAAATGATTACTGTCCATGTAGCTTTATAGGCAGTGTCATCACTCAATATTTTTTTATGAAGTGGGTACACATTTCAGCGCTGAACCCAAGCCATAACATTTCACAAAACCACATAATAAATCTGGTATACGTGACATGCGAATATTTACTTACAGTATATGAAAGAAATATCTTTTTTTATCAAACCGGATATAAAAGCGTTGTAAAATAAATTGAAATAATAAATATAAAATAAATGATCCCTTCCATCCTATTTTAACTAATGGGTTAACTTGCTGAAACCTTTGACCACTCTATTCAGATTGCACACAACTTTTTTTTTTCATAAAAGTTAGACTGCTTTAGTTAGACTGAGGGAGCTTTCACACCAACCTCTGGACTTACGAACTTTTAAAAAGTATGTATGTACTTGTGAGATGAACATTCACTGTGGATTTTCTTTGTCTTGCAGAGAGTCGTTTCCTAATGACCTCCAGTTTACTATTCTAATGAGGTTCACTGTGGACCAGACCCAGACCCCCAACCTCAGGGTAACACACTTGTGTATTGAATATCTGGTTGTATGTGCACACACATTTGTATGAAAAACAGGAGGGAATGGGAGGGAAGGACGGACATAGGGTTGGAAATCCAGGGACACTGTAACCATGGTAACTGTGCTACTGATCTATGACCTCATGCTTGCCCATCCTGGCTGTGCCCCCCTGCCAAAACCCCACACCCTGACTCCTGGGCTGTGATCAGATAGCAGCTGACATGACCTCCAACCGGCTGCTCCACTGGCCTTTTCTGCTCTGCTGCCGTGTGGACACTCCCTCAGCCTCTGTTTTTCGAACTCCTTCATTTCATCTCTGATCCTTCTTCACGGCTCTCCACAGACTCATTTTAACATCTGAAACTTCCTCTTCCATTTC